>JAQGDG010000422.1:0-156972 GCA_029844215.1 Przewalskia tangutica
ATCATCAATGAACACTATCACAAACGTGTCCAAAAATGGTTTGAACACTCGGTTCATCAAATCCATGAATCGCATGAGCATCGTCAACCCAAAAGACATGACCTGAACTGTAATGCGTCTGGTCGGAATGCGATCCCAGGGACATCCACCTCTCGACTCGCGACTGATGATAGCCGATCGCAGATCAATCTTGGAAAACATCTCGCACCACAACCTAGTCGAACAAATCATCAATCACCGGGAGGGTATTCGTTCTTAATGGTCACCTTGTTGTTGCTCGTAATCAACACACGCGCGGCGTCCGTCCTTCTTCTTCACGAACAATCGCGCTTCGGGAGAAACACCGGGCCTAATGAAACCACTTCTCTAGCAAATCCCTAAGCCGATCCTTGACTCTCAACTCGGCGGTGCCATTACGTATGGCGGAATGGAAATAGCCGAGTATCCGCAATATGTCAATACAAAACTCAATCTCCTCTCAGGAGGATACCCGAGGTCATCTGAACACGCCTGGGAACTTCGTGACTACGGAATCGATGAAAATCTGGTACCGCGACCTCGAGATCAAACACTCGAACTAGATGGTAGATATACCCATACGCACCGTCTTCCTAGCCTTGAGGTAGGAAATAAACCTACCGCCGGCGTCACCGTGCTCCTCACTCAACAACGCTCCTCGTTTGGAACTGCACTCTCTCTCTGCGGTCTACATTGGCATAGCAAGAAGCTAGCCAATCCATCCCAATAATCACGTCGAAGTCAATCATCTCCAACTCTATCAAGTCGGCTGGTCCGACGTAAATGGTCACGGGACAAGCCCATATGCCGCCAGCTACCACCGAATCACCCAGCGTAGCTACCTCGAAAGGGTCTATGGACTCGGTGCTCATCCTATCCTACTAGCAACAAGGGGAGATATATGGGGCGAGTAGAACCGGATCTATCAAGGCATAAACATCAAACCCGAGAGCAATGTACCGTGACGACATCGGTGAGGCCTCCGATCTGTCTCGGTGGACAAAGCATAAATGCGGTTCGAGACCGCTAGAAGCCGGGACACGAGCCACGACCTGCACCGCGACCTGTGACCGGCACCACGCCTCGGGCGAGTAATCGTAGGAGATGATGAAGCGGCCGCGAGCACGAAGGTGGGCCTACCACTGCCGGCCGGTCGGACGATCCGCCATAAAGTGGTATCGCGACCGTGGATCGGTGCCTTACCCCTGCACCCTAGTGACACAACATCGAGTAATCAGTGAACATAAAACAACAACGTGAGATAAATGTAAATATAAAACAATAATCTGTGAAAACTTGCCTTTCGCATATATAACCATCAACTCTTTTACAAATGAAACGGCTTAATCCTTTTTACCAACCACGCCCGCAACGGTACTACTGACCTCTAGAATGATCGACCACAATGGCGGGGCGGGGCCCAAACCCACGAATGTAAACACTTACGCACGAGGACTATACCACTGATAAGCCTCGGAGAAACGGAGCTTCCCAAACGATCGTGACCACAGCTAGGATCAACGACCGATGTACCTCAACTGCGGCATGAGCGGCCCGAGAGGTCGATGCAACATGTACCAAGTATGTGAAAGCGTAAAGTATCAGAATCGAAATCATAGTAGTCTATATAAGCGAGAGACATGTATGATAGCAAACTACGATTCACAACAACTAGCGATCATGTCAAGTCGGGACTCACGCGCTCAAAGTCATCGCAACAAGGCCGTGCGGGGTAAATCGAAGGCATAGCCGACTACTAAGACCCCAGCACCACAAATGCCACTGGCGTATCACGAGGTCTCTGCACCGCACCACAGATCGAAGGCGCCACCGCCGCGATATCAATGTGCGCGTCTATTCTGAACTCTCGCGACTCGCATAGGTCACAGACCCGCGTAAGGTATTCCTCGAATCCGGTCTAGACCACAGGTATACCGCGTCGAAAAGCGGCCTTAACCACCGGTATCCGTCACGGACTTCCGCGGCCGCGTAGCCCCTCAAGGACCGCATAGTCCCCCGAGAGACCGCATAGGGAATCCGCATCAAGGCTAAACACGGAATGATCGGTCAATCCTCGAGCATACGGTTCGCATAGTCTCGGGACCGCGTAGTAGTATAGACCGCGTCAAGGGTGGCAAGCCACCGGTATACGATCGAGGGTAGGTGATATAATAATGATCTGATGGACTTACCTTTTAACAATGTAAGCACAGAAGAATGACCCCTTACATAACAATCACAAGATACTAACACAAGTAGCGTCTAACATGTTTACTTATCAAATCAACAAGAAAGTATTACAAGGCTATCACAAACCAATACAATCAAGTTGTTCACACAAGGTACTTTCTACTAACAAGTTCGAGTATCTAACCCTGACGTGCTTCATACATTAAATCTTCAAAAGATCCGCTCCTATCACATAAGTCACCTGATACCCGTAGTATAAAATAGAGTATTTGTCTTTTAAGTAAACCAAACACTTACCTTTGTAAAATCAAGTAACAACATTATTTTCCAAGCGTTCGAGTTTGCCTAATTTCAAATGTTCGGTTCTTATTTTAAAAGGTTTAGTAGTTCATAGTCTTATTCATTCAAGAATATAATCCTTTTTATTAACCAATTGAGAAACATGCCTTACATGTAAGTAGGTTATTCTTATTTATAACAATCTTATTATTGACCATGATCTAGGAAATATCATTTGTCTTATCTTAGCTTACATGCGGATGGAAGTTTCTCTGTTTTAATCATACTTAATTATTCAAAACACTTCCTTTTATTACTTATTGCGATGGTTTGTCGATACATCGATTTCCAAAATCGGTAAAAACATTCTTAAGCCGTTATACCTAACTTCCCATAAAGCTAGTATAACTCTTAAGTTTTCAAAAATACATTACTACATATTCTTTCAAAATGATTTATAAACCTTTTGAAATACTTGATTCTTCATTAACACATAACAAGTCGGTTATAATCAAATCGATTACCTTTGAAAACCACAACCCATTTTCTTACCTACGTAAAGTCGTTATAACCAACTTCCCATAAAGCCGTTATAACACTTTATGTTTACAACAATCAAACACGTATCGTCTACCGCACTACATAGTTCACACATATCATGCTAGGAGAGATAGGAAGAGGTTCACATACCTCGCGGCCAGTATCGACTAATAGCAAAACGCTCAACGATGGCTACTCCTTAAGCCAAGTGGATCATTCCACACGTAGCATCCCAACCTATAAGGCCACGTGCGCTTATGCGTCGTAGAACATTACGCAGAAAATTCGACCGCCCGCATGCGGCGTAAATCTCCTCTACATCGAGGCTACGAAGCCAACCGGGGTTATCATCTAACCACTAGTGCAATTCTACTCACTGTACTCTTACTACAAGTCTCAGAATGTCTGATCTAAGTAATTACGGTTCATTCGATTCTTATTCTTGAGCTTAAGTCAAAAGACATTGCAACAACTACGTTGATTACATATATAGTATACTTCAACTATATATTCTAACAACATGTAATATCCAATTACAATAGGGGACAAGATAATTACCTCGATAAGCCCATAATTATCCAAGTATAAAGTCGATCTGGGCAATCGTTTAGCTCGACTCCGAGCGCTCGACCCGCTCTAAACCACCCTTAGAAGTTCTAACCAACACACAATACTCAACCAACTATGGAGATTTTCCTAGGTTTCGGTTTGGTATTTGACGGTAAGTATAATAGTATTTACGGGCTTTCGTAATGGTATAACCTTAGAATACAACAAGGTATAAGGCTAAGGTAATTTGGGCATTATAACAATACTTTTGAGAGTATTTCTACACCACAACAAGGGGTATTATACGAAAACAACCTAGGCTAGGGGTACCCACTAGCAACACTAGGAGGCGCTACTCGGCTAGCACCAGAGAAGTGCTCTCGGCCACAAGGGAAGGCCGCGGCGAACTCAACACTGAGGAGGAGAGGATTTTACACTTAGAAACATTTAGGAATGGATGAAGAAGTTCATCAACCTTAGAGGGTATTTATAGCACAAGCCAAGGCAACCAATGGCGAGATCTAGCCAAGTGCCTAGCAAGTGTAGGGCAAGATTCACCCATGTGTCTAGCCAACTTGCACACAAAATATCTACCAAAATATCTCACTTGCCTCCCCAATTCGTCCAAACCGCCCACTATGCCCACCAATGAGAGGGTGCCAGTCGCCTCTCGTTGGTCCCAAAATGTTCGCCTCTCGGAAAAATCCATGAAATACTAAATGACATAGTAGGAAATTCCCTACGAAAGTGTGAAAACGCTTCGTCGGCGACTCTAACAGGGTGTTGTGCACAAACATAATTTCGGCCCAAAGGTGCCACATGGGGTGACACGTGTCGCCCCGATTAAATCAAAATATTTCGTCTTGAAAATATCCAAAGCGGCCAAAATCTCAAAATCAAAGCGGGCCCTACAAAGCGTAAATTTCTCCGTGGGCCCACGTGACCATTCAGAAAATAAAATTCCATAATTCTCTAATATTCCGGGAAGTCCGAATACCAAATCGGGAATCCATTCCCATTAACGAACCTTTTTCCTTCACAAAACCGGAAACTTTTCCGTGGAAAAATCGCCTCTTTCTTCCTTTCCATCTTTCTGCATTATTCTCGCACGTGCGCCCTCGCATACATACCACGGAACTACGGGTATAACATTCTTCCTTAGAAACATTCGTCCGAATGTTCCTTCAAGTCTCAAACGAACCGCGTGCGAAGATAGTCTTCACTACTATACTTACTAAACAATCGCCACGGTGGCCACGGAAACTGCGCCAAAACTTACATCTAAGTCCACGAGAAACACCTCTACATCACCACAAATAATACTACTTTTGTCACTTTGTCGCGAGCCTTGCTCGACGACCCAACAAATGGTACCGGCCGCATGCGATCCTCAAGGTTCGCCGTACACTCGAATTCTTACCACATTTCTGATACTGCTTAGTATCCAAAACTCGGGGTTACTATCTCTAACGTGGTCATCATTAACTGGGAACATTCTGGATGGATCTTCGATACTTCCCGAACATAACAATACTAAAGACCGGACGTACTGCCTCCTAAGTCGGACGGCAAAAGCTAACAAATAGGCAATCGGCCTATTCTTCACGAACTCACAAAGGCCCAAGTAACTCGGGCTAAGTTCATTCATTTCCAAAACTTCGTCACACCGTCGGGTGGTACTTTCAGAAGACCGGCCGTCAACTCAACTCTGGCGTCGTCGCCGATTATCCGCTCGATTCCTCCGGTGTCGAACTTCTTCTAGACAAGCTTCACACTATCCGATCTACTGGAACAAGCTCAACTAACTATCGAACCCCGCCAACATCGAACCAATCGGCCGCAACTTGCATTCTGCGCGTCGCAAGGCGACATCCGAACACTAAAATGGTAGCTTAAACACTCCCCAGGAACAACGATCCTCACAAATACCTCGAAATCAAAACATCGGCGGCGAATGCGATCTGAGACTCACGAGTTCCTAACTCCTGGTATAACTTCGAGAAAACACCGTAACGGGACTTCATGCATCATAAGGTGGAGGTAGGCACCGTGCAACCTCACAACCTTTTTAGATAACAACAACATGCGAGTGAACGGTCGACCAGAAGAACACGATGGGCTGCCCCATCGCCCAACCATCGTCGAACGCGTCCACGAACTCGTCTGACTGGTTAACTAAACTTGGGCCTAACACCTCATGACTACCACAGGCGGGACCACCACTGACCCGACCAAAAGGCGCGGGTTGACCGCATCACGGCCTCAACCCGACGGCATTGCGCAAACACTAGCTCCCGAAGGAATAATTTCACAAATCATATTACGAAAACCTGGCGGTCTTCCTAGCTCGACTACCTTCTTTCAAATCACGCTACTCGGGGACTTATCCCACGAACATAGCTCGTGCACTATGCACTCCTATAAGGGTCAAACATAACACTACACCTTTCTCGAGATGGCCTTACCTCTAAGGTCTTTGCGTATAAAGCTCTAAGGCTCACACTTTCTCTATCCCCAAAATCTTACTCGGATAACCCACCATGATTCTAATCACAACTAACACCTTGCTATCGTAACATAGCACTTAAGGTATACTCACCTTGAAAGTTACCAAAGGACCTTTGCTCGGCCTCTTACGTTGTCGCCCGTTAACGTCGATCTACGTTTCTCGGCTGCTGCGCGCATAAGCCCGCATAATGTGCCATGCTCAAGCCTAATCAAGAATTACTCTTTGCACCCTCTTTTAGATAGTCCTCCGGACTCGCGGTACATCGGTATACTCTGGTAGCCAAATTTATAGCTAATGCGAGGTTGTCCTTGGCAATCTATATTCTCTGTTCGGCCGTGGGCGAAGGTTCAAATATCATGGCGCGGTGAGCTGCCGTCGCCGTGCTAAACTCTCGGGCTAGTGGCGTCGCAAAACTCCTGAATGAAGCACTACCTAGGTAATGATTGGGCTGTGCCCTCGCCACCCTCACTCTACTCGCGGCTCATCGTGCCTTGCCCTCACGGGCTCGGGTTGCCTACGCGGGCATAACGATAAGGAAAGGATTTCGTCGGAGGTTCAACTTACAACATGGCTAAGGCACGATCTCGGAGTGAGAAGAATAGAAACCAATCCTAAATATCCTATAGCCTCACGATTATTGATGTGGTGCACAACACACCGATAATCAAGACTTCTGGATCTGATGCGTAGACACTTTCAGGATTAATCGCTCGATACCACTTTTGTCACGACCGGCGGGCGTGGTGGTGCCTTACCGGGCACCCTAGTGACACAACATCAGTAATCAGTGAACATAAAACAACAACATGAGATAACGAAATATAAAACAATAATCAGTGAAAACTTGCCTTTCGCATATATAACCATCAACTCTTTTACAAATGAACGGCAATCCTTTTTACCAACCACGCCTACAATACTACACACCTAAGAATGATCGACCACAATGGCGGGACGGGCCGCCAAACCTCGAATGTAAACACTTACGACGCAGCGGGACTATACTGATAAGCCTCGGAGAAGCGGAGCTTCCCAAACGCCGAATCGTGACCACGAGCTAGGATCAACGGCGATGTACCTCAACTGCGGCATGAACGCGGCCCCGGAAGGTCGATAACATGTACCAAGTATGTGAAGCGTAAAGTATCATGGAATCAAATCATAGTAGTCTATATAAAGCGGAGACATGTATGATAACCAACTCGATTCACAACAACTAAGCAGTCATGTCAAGTCAGTGACTCACGCCCTCAAAGTCATCACAATAAGACCGTACGGGGTAAGTACGAAGGCATAGCCGACTACTAAGACCCCCAGTACCACAAATGCCACTGGCGTATCACGAGGTCTCTGGGCATCGCACTGAGATCGGCTGCCGGCGCGATTATCAATGTCGGCGTCTATTCTCGAACTCGCGACTCGCATAGGTCACACGCACCCGCATAAGGTATTCCTCGAATCTGGTCCTAGACCACACGAGGTATACCCGCGTCGGCGGCCTAACCACCGGTATCCGTCACCGACTTCGCGGCCCCGCATAGCCCGCCGAGGACCGCGTAGTCCCCGGAGACCGCGTAGAATCCCGCGTCGGCTAAACACCGGAATGATCGATCGATCCGGAGCATACCGCGGCTCGCGTAGTCTCAAGGACGCGCGTAGTATAGACGCGTCAAGGGTGGCAAGCCTCGGTATACGATCGAGGGTAGGTGATATAATAACAAGATCTGATGGACTTACCTTTTAACAATGTAAGCCGCAAGAATGACCCCTTATAACAATCACAAGATACTAACACAAGTAGCATCCTAACATGTTTACTTATCAAATCAACAAGAAAGTATTACAAGGCTATCACAAACCAATACAATCAAGTTGTTCACACAAGGTACTTTACTAACAAGTTCGAGTATCTAACCCCAACGTACTTCATACATTAAATCTTCAAAAGATCCGTTCTATCACATAAGTCACTGATACGTAGTATAAAATAGAGTATCAGTCTTTTAAGTAAACCAAAACACTTACCTTTGTAAAATCAAGTAACAACATTATTTTCCAAACGTTCGAGTTTGCCTAATTTCAAATGTTCCATTTCTTATTTTAAAAAGGTTTAAGTAGTTCATAGTCTTATTCATTCAAGAATATAATCCTTTTATTAACCAATTGAGAAACATAAGCCTTACATGTAAGTAGGTTATTCTTATTTATAACAATCTTATTACAGACCATGATCTAGGAAATATCATTTTGTCTTATCTTAGCTTCTATGCAGATGGAAGTTTCTCGTTTTAATCATACTTAATTATTCAAAACACTTCCTTTATTAGCTGCGGTGGTTTGTCGATACACATCCCGATTTCCAAAATCGGTAAAAACATTCTTAAGCCGTTATACCTAACTTCCCATAAAGCTAGTATAACTCTTAAGTTTTCAAAAATACATTACTACATATTCTTTCAAAATGATTTATAAACCTTTTGAAATACTTCAAGTTCTTCATTAACACATAACAAGTCGGTTATAATCAAATCGATTACCTTTCAAAACCACAACCCATTTTCTTACCTACATAAAGTCGTTATAACCAACTTCCCATAAAGCGTTATAACACTTTATGTTTCTAACAATCAAACACATATGCGTCTACCGTACTACATAGTTCACATATCATGCTAGGAGAGATAGGAAGAGGTTCATACCTCGCGACGAGTATCGACTAATAGCAAAACTCACCATCGGCACTCCTTAAGCCAAGTGGATCATTCCACACGTAGCATCCCAACCTATAAGGCCACGCGCGCTTATTAACGTCGTAGAACATTCTACGTAAAATTCGGCACCCCGCATGACAGCGTAAATCTCCTCTCTATCGAGGCTGCAAGCCAACCGGGGTTATACATCTAACCCTAACGGTACAATTCTACTCCACGGCACTACTACACAAGTCTCATGTCTGATCCTAAGTAATTACAGATTCGATTCGATTCCTTATTCTTGGGCTTAAGTCAAAAGACATTGCCAACAACTACGTTCATTACATATATAGTATACTTCAACTATATATTCTAACAACATGTAATATCCAATTACAATAGGGGACAAGATAATTACCTCGATAAGCCCATAATTATCCAAGTATAAAGTCGATCTGGGCAATCGTTTAGCTCGACTCGGCGCCCAACCCGCTCTAAACCACCCTTAGAAGTTCTAACCAACTTCTACACAATACTCCAGCGGACTATGGAGATTTTCCTAGGGTTTCGGTTTGGTGGTACGGTAAGTATAATAGTATTTCGGGCTTTTCGTAAAGGTATAACCTTAGAATACAACAAGGTATAAGGCTAAGGTAATTTGGGCATTATAACAATACTTTTGAGAGTATTTCTACACCACAAAGGGTATTATACGAAAACAACCTAGGCTAGGGGTACCCACGGCTAGCAACACTAGGAGTGGGCGCTACTCGGCTAGCACCCCTAGAGGGGGGGGGTGCTCTCGGCCCCAAGGGGGGAAGGCCCTTGCCGAACTCAACACAAGGGAGGGAGAGGATTTTACACTTAGAAACATTTAGGAATGGATGAAGAAGTTCATCAACCGTAGAGGGTATTTATAGCACAAGCCAAGGCCAACCAACGGCAAGATCTAGCCAAGTGCCTAGCAAGTGTAGGGCGAGATTCACCCATGTGTCCTAGCCAACTTGCACACAAAATATCTACCAAAAATATCTCCCGGCTTCCCCAATTCGTCACCGCCCACTATGCCGCTGATGAGGGTGCAGTGCACGCCCTCGTTGGTCCAAAATGTTCCGTCTCTCGGAAAAATCCATAAAAATACTAAATGACATAGCGGAAATTCCCTACGAAAGTGAAAACGTTTAGTCAACGACTCTAAAGGTGTTGTGCACAAACATAATTTCGGCCCAAAGGTGCCACATGGGGTGACACGTGTGCCCCGATTAAATCAAAATATTTCGTCTTAGAAAATATCCAAAGCGGCCAAAATCTCAAAATCAAAGCGGGCCACAAAGTAAATTTCTCCGTGGGCCCACGTGACCATTTCCAAAATAAAATTCCATAATTCTCTAATATTCCAGAAGTCAGAATACCAAATCAGGGAATCAATTCCCATTAACGAACCTTTTCCTTCACAAAACCGGAAACTTTTCCGTGGAAAAATCGCCTCTTTCTTCTTTCCAATCTTTACGCCGTATTCTCGCATGCGTCGTCCTCGCATACATACCACGGAACTACGGGTATAACGGTGACCTGCGCTACAATCGTAACAAGATCCATAAGTAGTACCACACTTCCGTAATGGATCTACCGACGGCCTTGTGGGTGGTCCCGATCGGCGATGCCTCTGCTACTCACGGCGTGAAGCCAGGGCCCCGTGCGCCTCGAAAACTCTGGGTCTTGAGGGCGGTGCAGAGTGCTCTGCTGGCGTGGTGCGAATCTAGGCTAGCTGTGAGCGCCCACGATAACCACGTAAGACCTCGTCGGCGCCTTCTTCTTTTCCACCGCTCGTCGACCTCTGCGCTCCTCGCATCAAGGCGTGAGCTGCATGCGGGTAATGTCATACCCGCCGGGTGGAAAACCCCGCACATTTCGGCCATATAGTCGTCTGGCGGTGACATAGCGGTGTACATCCATATCTGCTACCAATCTTTGGGACATATCGAGCCAATGAATCAAACTCGACATTGTACTCCTGGCGGTCGTCCTCTCGCCTCGGCGTAAAAATCTATCGGCCGCGCCCTCGCCATCTGTGGAGGCAAGAAGTGAAGTGAGAAAGCCTCGAGAACTCATCCAGTAGGCCTGGGGCGCGTGCTCTCCCGGATAACTCCCGTGAATCAAACCAATCGATCGCGGTATCACGCGACTATGTGAACCAAAGATCACGGACTCGGTCTCCGACGCCCGATCACTCTCAAAATCCTCAGGTGGCGGATGAACTCCTGCGGATCATCCTCGGCCTCGACCCATAAAACTCCGTGGGCTGACTCAAGAAATCTCGTAGCCTCAAACTACGCCTCGGGTGTACCACGGAGTGCATCGAGCCGAGCTGAACCAGGCCGCATCCAATCTCTCGTATCGGGCCTGACTTTAGCCAAAGGCGGGCCATCTCCTTGCCTAACTCCTCCGCGGTGTGGGGCGGAGGTGTGGAGTCTTGTGGTCTTTGGGCTGGCGGCGTCATAGAACTCGCTGTCTCGGTATAGGCCCGGGCACGAGCCCTCGTGACTCTGGGTGTCTCGCTAGCAGCTCCCTGCGCGCCGCCACGGGCGGGTTGCCTTACGTGGAGGCATAAGCATTAGAAAGGAATACGTTAGAGGGTCGACTATAACATGCTCTAAAGCACGATCTCGGAATGAGAAGAATGGAAACCAATCCTAAATATCCTATAGCCTCCACGATTATTGGTGTGGTGCACAACACACCGATAATCAAGACTCTAATGAATACGATGCAGACACTTTCCGAGGATTAATCGCTCGATACCACTTTTGTCACGACCGTTCGGGGCGTGGATCGTGCCTTACAGGGCACCCAAGTAGTCATACATCGAGAAATCAGCGGAAATATAAAACAAGACATGAAGCTTTATAAAATAAGACACTTTATGTGAGAAAACATACCTTTAGGCATATATATATAATCATAGTTAGCGATTACATCCGACAATCGCATAACATGACTACAGACCTCTGAAATATACAACTATGGCAGACAGGCCTGCCATACCGACTGTACAAACTATCTACAACAGGAGATCATACCAAAAGTAGAGCCTCGGAAGAGATGGAGCTCGACACCAACGTAGAGATCCTAAGGATGCGGATCTAGCACTGCTTGCCGCCTGCGGCATGAGCGGCCCGAGAGGTCGATAACAGTACTAAGTATGCGGCGTAAAGTACTTAAATGAAAACATATCATTTTAAAACGGTTTACAAATATGTATGAAACAACCAGAAACGCGCATAGTGCCACATCACAAACAAGAGCAATAGGTAATCAGAATGAGTCTTGTCTAGGCTGCGAATGATCAAGCAGGCCACTCGCCCCATCATCATTCGCAAGCCTAATCCGGATTCGAGTCCGCATAGGCCACTCACATGGGCGCGTGAGGTATAACCCGCATCGAGGGTAGCTACTCCTCGGCATCGATCACCGACTCATTGTCGCGTACGCCACAGAGCCGCGTGAGGCATAACCGCATACTAACTCGGAACTCTCGTAGCTCGCATAGGCCCCGACCCGCATGAGGTATTCTCGAATCATGGTCCGGACACGCGAAGTCTACCAGCGTCGAGGCGACTTAACCCCGTATCATCTCAAGAGGTGAGTGATAGTATACTAACATAACAACTTATCTTTAAACAACATAAGCACAAGGATACTCACCTATACAAACGTTACAAGATACTAACACACATAGCATCATATCATGTCTACTTATCAAACCATCTTATTATTCTTTTCACAATATAAGTCCGTTATAAACATAGGCAAACTTGTTTCTTTTATCAATCTTAAGTGGTTATACTTAACTTCCCATAAAGCTAGTATAACTCTTAAGCTTCGCTTTAAAACCAATTAGTTCTCTTTAAAATGATTCAAGATTCTTTGAAATGCTTTGGATCTTTATTATTCGGGCTTAAGGCGTGAGGCATTGCCGTAAGTGTTATTCAGCTTAAGTCAAAGACATTGCCGTAGTTATTATTCGCTTAACACGTATGCGTCACCGTACTATATATATATTGTAAAATATCATGCTTTAGGAAGAATCACATACCTTCCCCGAAAACCACCGCTAAGTTGAATATGTCGCGCAGAGTCACCTATAATAGTCACAGATATCTATCAAAGACTACTCAAGGTCATTCTAAGCAGAGGGTTCACAATTCTACGGAAAGTCGGGCAGCACTTCCCTACCGGTGAGCTATATAAGTTCATCGTGAAACAGTCCCATGTAAATCTGATTCAATTATTCTTCTTTTAAACCCTTCTCATGATAGCAGTTCAATTCTATTCGTGATATACTTCTAAGTATTTATACTTATCCTTATACTACACAGATATATTTTCTAATTCAAAAGAGGGTTAGGATTAGTTACCTCGGTAAGCCCAATAATATCCTAGAAAAGTCGCTGAGCAAGGTTTTGCTCAAGTTGTATGCTCAAGAACCCTAGAAGTTCTTCACAACTTCTACTAAGTACTAAGGTATTTGGGCTAGGTATTTTGGGCATTATAACGATACAAGAAGGTAACTTTTCTACCAAGAGGAGGGTAGATTTTGGCTAGGCTAGGGGGTATTCGGCCAGGGCCTTCACAGGAGGAGGTGTTTTGGACGAGAAGACTACAAAGAGAGGAGAGGATTTTCAAGACTTGGAAGATTTGTGGATGAAGAACTCTTCATCTCTAAGGGGGTATTTATAGGTCAAGCCTTGCAACCAATGGCCAAGATGAAGACAAGTGCAAGGCAAGTGTAGGGTGAGGATTAACTAAACACAAATATCCTACCAACCCTGATTTGTGCACAAGGCACAAAAACGTGCCTTGGCTCTCCATTTCGTCCATGGGCGATTCAAGTCCATCAATGGAGGGTGCCAAGTGTTGCCCTCGTTGGTCCAAAATGTTTCGCCTCTGAAAAATCCATAAAAATAAGAAATGGCATAGGAATTTACTCTACGAAGTTGTGAAACGTTTGTCGGAAAGCGATTCTTTTAGTGAGTTGTGTACAAAATAAAGCGTCCAAGGCTTATCTTTAAGGCAAGACTTTTCACGTATTCCCTTACGTATACTGCGGAAATACGGTATAACAATAATACTCACTCAACAAGAGGCAAATAATCCTCACTACCACGAAATCAAAACACCGCCCGTAACCTATCCTCAAATGCGGATAAAACGCGTTGTTCGTCCGTCGGCCGGGTGAATGCAATCGAGACTCACGAGTTCCTAACCCTTTGGTAAAACCTCCGAAAAGAAATAGCCATAAACGGGATCCACTGCATCGTAAAATAAAAGTAGGAACCCCCGTGCGACTTTACAACCTTCCCGATATACAACATCTCGCATAACCTGCGAGTAAATGATCGACTAAAAGACAAGATGGTGACCATCGGCCCTACTGCATCGAACGCGATCTACAAACTCGCGATGGTTACCTAAACTTGGTCCTAACACCATCGTGACCCTATCATCTAATGACCACTCAACCGATCCCACCACATTCGGGCGGGTTGACTCCTTACATTCCGGGATACACCTCATTTATACTCTTACACGAAGGTGATAAAGCGGTGGTATAACGATCTTTGGGGATACACCCCTCATTTATACTCTTACCCTGAAGAAGGTGATAAAGTAGGTGATATAACGATCTTTGGGGATACACCCCTCATTTATACTCTTACCCTGAAGAAGGTGATAAAGTGGTATAACGATCTTTGGGGATACACCTCATTTATACTCTTACCTACCTCAAATGGCCATCATACATAACATAAGCACTACCTACTTATCACACAATAAGTAAGCAAGTTAAGAAATCCCTAACTTCTTATTAGTCTTATTCATATACACTCATTTGGCTTACTTAAGGCACTAATAGAATAATTCTCAATTAAACAAGCCAAAGTACTTATCAAGGCACACATAGAATAATTCTCAATTAAACAAGCCAAAGTACTTATCAAGGCACACATAGAATAATTCTCAATTAAACAAGCAAAGTACTACGTGCGTGCATTCTTTTCAAAAGACTCTTTTTATGTAAAACCCCAAGATACTAACACGTGAGTATTCTCACGACCCGACCGGGCGATCGTGCCTACCTGGGCACCCTTGTTCGATACATCGGAGAATAGCGGGAACATACACAACATAAACACATGTAAACAATAAACATCACGCTAGCCGATAGCGCGCTTCCATAATATAAACATAATCAAAAGTACAATTGTACAACTCGGTTCTTCTGACCCAACCACATATGTGAATACAGACCTCTAGAATAACAAGCGTATGGCGGGGCCCGCCATACCACGAATGTACATAAATCTACAACATCGTGGAAGAAGCGTACCAAAAGAGACAAGCCTCGAGAAATGGAGCTTCTGACGTCTGATAAGAGATCCTAAAAAAGAGGATCCACCACCTTACCACTCTGCTTGGCGTGAATGGCCCGAGGAAGTCGATTACCAATAGGTACTAAGTATGTAAAGCAGGAAAATCATAAATTACATCATAAGTTTTAAAACAAAGCCGGAGTCATGTATGATAATAAAATTACAGTACATAGTGCCTTACTAATAATGAGAGTAATCCAAGAGTATACGTACAACATAAAAATAGGAGACTCACGATCAAATCATGGGTAGCGAGCCCATAGAAACATGTGGTATAATGTCTTGGGGGTTTTCCCCTCATTTATACTCTTACCCTGAGGCAGGTGGTATAACGTCTTGGGGGTTTACCTCTCATTTATACTCTTATCCTGGAGAAGGTGGTAAAGCAGGTGGTATAACGTCTTGGGGGTTTACCCCTCATTTATACTCTTACCCTGGAGAAGGTGGTATAGCGTCTTGGGGGTTTACCCCTCACTTATACGTTTACCCTATCTCAACCGGTCGTCATACAATAAATAAGCAAATTAGGAAATTCTCCTAACTTCATTTTAGTCTCATTCGTCTACACTCTCATTTTAGTCTCCTTAAGGCACTAATATGTTATAATAGATCCGGGAGTTTAACCCAAAGTACTACGTACTTCTAATCTTTTAAAAATGACTCATTTCTATATAAAACTTCCAAGATACTATTAACCGTAGTATCAAGTCAAAATTACTTTTCAAGACAAGTCACAATACATTTAGAAATAAAGTTAGGTTTCTAAATCAAGTGACTCATTTTATTATGTAACCTTAGGCAATTGATGCCTTAAAATCAAATTGCCATTTCATTAAAATCAAGTCATTTATCTTTCCATAAAGCAAATATAATCTGTTATACCCCGTATTTCCAGAGTATGTACGTAAGGGAATACGTACAAAAGTTTAGCCTTAAAGATTAGGCCAAGTTCGAAATTGTGCACAACTCGCTTAAAGAATCGTTTCAAAAAGCGTTTCCACTTTCGTGAGGAAAATTCGGCTATGCCATTACTATTTTTCGGATTTTTCCGAGACGAAACATTTTGGACCAACGGGAGGGCGACACTTGGCACCCTCCCATTGATGGACTTGAATCGTCCATTGGACGAAAATGGAGAGGTTGGGCACGTTTTTTGTGCCTTGCACAAAGTCAAGGAGTTGGTAGGATATTTGTGTTTAGTTAATCCTCACCCTACACTTGCCTTGCACTTGTCTTCATCTTGGCCATTGGTTGGCCAAGGCTTGAGCTATAAATACCCCCCTTTAGATGAAAAATTCTTTATCCACAAAGTTGTCTTCCAAGTCTAAAAATCCTCTCCTCTCCCTTGAGCCATTTCGTCCAAACACTACCCCCCCCCCCTCTAGCCTAGTAGTTTGGCCGAGGCCCCCCCCCCTAGCCTAGCCAAAAATCTACCCCCCCTCCCTTGGTAGAAAAGTTGTCTTCTAGTATTGTTATAATGCCCAAAATACCCTAGCCCAAATCCCTTAAGTCCTTAGTAGAAGTTGTGAAGAACTTCTAAGGTTTCTTAGCTCTGGAGCGTCTGACTTAGGAGCTAAACCTTGCTCAGTAGCGACTTTTCTAGGATATTATTGGGCTTACCAAGGTAAATAATCCTAACCCTCTTTGTATTAGAGAATGCATCTTTGTAGAAAGTATAAGAATAAGTATTAAATACTTAGAAGAATATTACTGAGATAGAATTGAATTGTTACCACAGTAGAAGGGTTTAAAGAAGAATAATCAAAGCTGTACTTACATGGATTTGTTTTCACGATGAACTTGAGTAGCTCACCGGGTAGGGAAGTCGCCCAATTTTCCGTAGGATATAGAACCCTCTGCTTAGAATCATTTACAAAGTAGTCCGAACTTTGTTAGACGTGTCTGAATATTATAGGCTGATTATCTGCGCGCGACATATTCAACTTGGCAGGCGGTTTTCGCTGAGAAGGTATGTGATTCTTCCTAAATCATGATATTTTACAATATATATAGTACGGTAGACGTCGTACGTGTTAACTAAAATATAACTACGGCAATGTCTTTGACTTAAGCTGAATAAACACTTACAGCAATGCCTCGGCTTAAGCTGAATAACACTTACGACAATGCCTCGGCTTAAGCTGAATAATAAAGATCGAAAGCATTTCAAAAGAATCTTGAATCATTTTTAGTAAGAGAACTAATTGGTTTTAAGCGAAGCTTAAGAGTCATACTAGCCTTATGGGAAGTTAAGTATAACCACTTAAGATTGATAAAAGAAAGCAGTTTGCCTATGTGTTTATAATGGACTTATATTGAATTGTGAAAAGAATAATAAGATGGTTTGATAAGTAGACATGATATGATTCTATGTGTGTTAGTATCTTGTAACGCTTGTATCCTTGTTGTGCTTATGTTGTTTAAAGATAAGCTGTTATGTTAGTGTACTATCACTCACCTCTTGAGATGATACCGGGGGTTAAGCTGCCCTCCGATGCGGGGTAGACTCGGTGATGCAGGACCATGATTCGAGAATACCTCATGCGGGTCCGAGGGCCTATGCGAGCTACGAGTTCGAGTTAGTATGCGGGGTTATGCCTCATGCGGTCTATGTGGCCATGCGGACAACGAGTCGGGGCGATGCCGAGAGTAGCTACCCTCGATGCGGGGTTATACCTCATGCGGGCCCGTGAGTGGCCTATGCGGACTCGGAGTCGAGATTAGGCTTGCGGAATGATGATATGGGCGAGTGGCCTGTTTGATCATTCGCAGCCTAGACAAGACCTATTACGATTACTATTGTTGCTCTTGTTTGTGATGTGGCACTACGTGCGGTTTCCTTGGTTGTTTCACACATATATATGACCGGTTTTAAAAATGATATGTTTTCATTTAAGTACTTTCTGATTTCGCATACTTAGTACTGTTATCGACCTCCTTGAAGTGCGTTCATGCCGCAGGTAAGGGCAAGCGGTGCTAGATCCGCATCCTTAGGATCTCTTTGCATTGGTGTCGGAGCTCCATCTTCTAAGGCTCTACTTTTGGTATGATCTCCTGTATTGTAGATAGTTTTGTATGATCGGTATGGCGAAACCCGTCCGCCATAGTTGTATATTTCCTTAGGTGCGTAGTCATGTTATGCATGTCGGATGTAATCGCTAAACTCGGTTTTATATATATCTTGAAAGCGACGTTTGTTCACATAAAGCGTGTCTTATTTTATAAATCGTTTCATGTCTTGTTTTATATTTCCGTGATTACTCGATGTATGACTACTTGGGTGCCCTGTGGCACGATCACGGGCCGGAATGGGTCGTGACAAAAGTGGTATCGAGCGATTAATCCTCGGAAAGTGTCTACAGACGTATCTAGTAAGTCTTGATTATCGGTGTGTTGTGCACCACTTAATGTCGAGGCTATAGGATATTTAGGATTGGTTTCCATTTTCTCATTACGAGATCGTGCTTTAGAGCATGTTATAGGTTGGACTCTCTAACGTATTCCTTTCTAATGATTATGCCTCCACGTAAGGCAACCGGGCCCGAAGAGCGGCAAAGCGAGTCGCTAGCGAGATACCCGAGTCACGAGGCTCGAGCCCGATCTATACGAGAGATGGCGAGTTCTATGGCGCCGCCAGCGGCCGAGACCACGGTACCCACTCGCATCCCGCGGCTGGGGCGGAGGTTAGGGTGAGAGATGGCCCACTATTGGCTAAAGTTGTGGCCCGATCAGAGAGAGATTGGATCACGGCGATTCTAGTTCCGGCTCGGCTCGATCGCACCGTGGTGCAGGCGAATAGTCTGAGACTACGAGATTTCTTGAGTTGTAGCCCGCCATAGTTTTACGGGTCGAGGCCGGAGGATGATCCGCAGGAGTTCATCCGTCAGCTACAGAGAATCATGAGGGTGATCAAGGCCTCGGAGGCAGTCTGTGACCTTTGGTTCGCGTCAATTTGCGTGATACCGCAATCGATTGGTTTGATTCATGGGAGTTATCCGGGAGAGCACGCGTCCCGCCTACTTGGGATGAGTTCTCGAGGCTTTCCTCACTCACTTCTTGCCTCGCGGATGAGGAGCGCGGCCGATAGATTTTACTCACGAGGCGAGAGGGCCTTGCGTGAGTACAATGTCGAGTTTGATTCATTGGCTCGATATGTCCCGGCTTTGGTAGCGAATATGGAGGATAGGGTGCACCGCTATGTCAGGGCTGAAACGACTATATGGCCGAAGTCGTGTGCGGGTGTTTCTCTTCGGGTATGGACATTACCGCATGCGAGCTCACGCTCTTGGATGCGAGGCGCGCGAGTCGACGAGTGACGTGCGAGAAGAAGGCGGGACGGGAGGGTCTTCGGGGTTATCGTGGTGGCGGCCTCAGGCGATCTAGATTCGCACCACAGCCAGCTCAGAGCACTCCTGCACCGCCCGGCCGACCAGAGTTTTGAGGCGCACGGGGCCGGGCTTCGGCGTCGAGTAGCGGTGCGGCGTCGGGACCACCCGATGTGGCCGACGGTAGATCCCATTACGGGAAGTGTGGTACTACTTTTGGAGCTTGTTCTGATTGTGGCGGCAGGTCACTGCGGGATCGGCCGAAGCGTGGCGGTGGTAGGGCTCACCTTGTGTTACATTGCCGCCATCATCTCCTACGATTACTCGCCGGGCGTGGTACTCGTGGGTCGGCCAGTGTGGCGAGGTCGTGGCTCGGTCCCGATTCTAGCGGTCCTCGTAACGCATTTATGCTTTGTCGGTAAGCGGATCGGAGGCCTCACCTGATGTCGTCGCAGGTACCTTATCAGTTTCTGGGTTTGATGTGTATGCTTTGATAGATCCGGGTTCTACTCTGTCCTATATATCTCCCTTTGTTGCTAGTAGGATAGGGATAGAGCCTGAGTCCATAGACCCTTTCGAGGTAGCTACGCCAGTGGGTGATTCGGTGGTAGCTCGGCGGGTATATAGAGCTTGTCTGTGACCATTCTGATCGTGGACCCTAGCCGACTTGATAGAGTTGGAGATGATTGACTTCGACGTGATTATGGGGATGGATTGGCTAGCTTCTTGCTACGCCAATGTAGGCATGAGAGAGAGTAATGCAGTTCCAGATTCTGAGCCGGTTGTTGAGTGGGAGGAGCACGGTATCGCTGGCGGTAGGTTTATTTCCTACCTCAAGGCTAGGAAGATGGTGCAAGGGTATATCTACCATCTCGCTCGGGTGTTTGATCTCGAGGCCGCAGCGCAGATTTTCATCGGTTCAGAGTCGGTAGTTCCCAGGCGTGTTTCGGATGACCTCCGTATCCTCCCGAGAGGAGATCGAGTTTTGTATAGATGTGTTGCGGATACTCGCCTATTTCCATTCCGCCATACGTAATGACACTGCCGAGTTGAGGAGTTGAAGGACCACCGAGGATTTCTTTGGAGAAGGGTTTTATCGCACCTAGTGTTTCTCCCCGAAGCGCCGGTATTGTTCGTGAAGAAGAAGGACGGGGCCGCTGCGCATGTGTTCACTACAGCGGTGAACAAGGTGACCATTAAGAACAGATACCCCTTCCTGTGATTGATGACTTGTTCGACCGATTGCGAGCGCGAGATGTTTCTCAAGATTGATCTGCGATCGCTATCATCGTGTTCGTGTCGAGAGGTGGATGTCCCCAGGGTGCATTCGGACGATACGCATTATGAGTTGGTCATGTCTTTTGGGTTGACCAATGCTCGCGGTATTCATGGATTTGATGAACCGAGTGTTCAAACCATTTTGGACACGCTTGTGATAGTGTTCATTGATGATATCTTGGTTTATTCTCGCCAGAGCGGAGCACGCGAGCATTTGAGGACTGTGCTGACAGTTCTCCAGGACCAGCAGTTTTACGCCAAGTTTTCCAAATGTGAGTTTTGGTTGACTTCAGTGGCGTTTCTTGGGCATATTGTCGGGGCTGATGGCATTCGAGTTGATACGTCCAAGATCGAGGCGATCGAGACTTGGCGAGACCTACTACTCCGGCAGAGGTTCGCGATTTTAGGCCTTGCAGTTATTATCGGTTCGTGGAGAAGTTTGCTTCTATCTCGCACCATTGACTAGGCCGACTCGAGCGGCCAAGTTTGATGGTGATGCTTGTGGCGTGGTTTCGATTCTTTGAAAGAGAGGCGACGCCTCGTTCTTACTCTTCCGCAGGTCCAGCGGTTATGTTGTGTATTGTGATGCGTCGCATCGGGTTGGGATGTGTTGATGCAGCATGGCGAGTTATAGCATATGCATCCGGCGGTGAAGAAACACGAGAGGAACTACCCCACCCATGATTTGGAGTTGGCGGTGTGATTCACGCCAAGATCCGAGGCACTATTTGTATGGGGTTCACGTGGATATTTTTACGTACCACAAGAGCCTCGGATATCTTCACCGGAGGAGAGTGAACTTACGGCGAGACGGTGGTTAGAGTTGCTTAAGGATTACGATGTTGATATCCTGTACTACCGGGAAGGCCAATGTTGTGGCGTATGCTCTTAGTCGTAGGTCGATGGGAGCCTATCGGATGTGCTGCTAGAGAGGAGGGACATGGTTCGTGATTTGCATCGATTAGCTAGTCTTGGTGTCCGCTTGATTGATTCGATAGCGGTGGGGTTAGAGTTCGTGAGGTTGCCGAGTCTTCCATCGCCGAGGAGGTGAAGAGGCAACAATTCGAGGATCCGTTTGACACGTTATCGTGATCTGACTCTTCGTGAGGCAAGGGTCCTTGAGGTAGCACCGATGGGGTGCTAAGGTTTGAGGCGGTGTGTGTTCGGATATTTCGTGACTTCGCAGAGTTCTTGGGGAAGCACACACGTAGCGTTACTCATACATCCGGGTCGACCAAGATGTACCACGACCTTAGATCGTGTATTGGTGGGATGGCTTGAAGAGGGCGTTGCGAGTTCGTAGCTCGGTGCGTGTTGTCGCAGTGAAGGTAGAGCACCGGAGGCACGGTGGTTTGTTCTGACGATTGAGATCCCGACCGGAAGTGGGAGGTAATCAACATGGACTTCATCACGAGGATTACCTCGCACTCGGAGGAGACATGATTCTATATGGGTTATCGCCGACAGTGTGAAATCAGCCCACTTTCTTCCCGTCGGGACGACTTTTTTACCGAGGATTATGCGCACTTTACATCCGAGAGATCGCCGGTGCATGGAGTCCCTACTTGATCATATCGCATGTGGAGCCCGGTTCGGCTAACTTCGGAGGTCCTTCCAGAGGGTTTAGGGACGCAGTGAGCACAGTCGCATTTCATCCACGCATGACGGACAGCAGAGCGCACTATCCGCACTCTCGAGGATATGTTTGCGAGCTTTGTGTTATTGACTTCAGTGGTAGTTGGGAGGATCATTTGCCTCTAGTTGAGTTCGCGTATAATAATAGCTACCACTCCAAGATTCGCATGGCGCCTTATGAGGCCTTGTATGGGAGGAAGTGCAGATCGCCTATAGGTTGGTTCGATGTGGGCGAGTGCGGCTAGTGGGACCAGATTTGGTACAAGGCGATGGATAAGGTGAAGCTTATCCGAGCGACTATTGATACTCGAGTCGGCGTAAGTCGTATGCAGATCATCGTCGTCGGCATCTTGAGTTCGAGGTTCATGATTGGGTTTTCCTAGGTGTCACCCATGAAGGGTGTGATGAGATTCGGGAAGAAGGAAACTCACTAGGTACATTGGGCCGCTTTGATTGTCCGCGTGGTAGGCAAGGTTTCCTACGAGTTGGATCTGCCGTCCGATCCGGAGGCGATGCATCCGGTGTTCATGTTTCTATCTTGAGGAGATGTATCGGATCCATCTAAGGTACACCGATTGACGATGTCAGTGACCAGGGGTTATCGTGTGAGGAGATTTCCATAGCGATAGTCGATCGTCGTTAGGCGTCTACGGACGAAGGGCGTGGCAAGTCAAAGTCTTGTGGCGAACGAGCTCGGGAGGAGATGACGTGGGAAGCCGAGGAGGACATGAGGCGAAGTATCCTCACCTATTTCCCACACCTCTGTAATTCACTTTCCTACTTGTAAAATTTTCATTATCATTTATGCCTAAGTGTTGTTACGTGGCCGTGTGTGGCTTTTGCAATCGCTTAAGTTGAAGAATCTTATCGTTAATCGTCTTGGGAAGGAACATTCGGGACGAATGTTTCTAAGTGAGAGAATGTTATACCCCGATTTCGGAGTATGTACGTGGGGAATACGTCAAAAGTTTAGCCTTAAAGATTAGGCCAAGTTCGAAATTGTGCACAACTCGCTTAAAGAATCGCTTTCCGACTAAACGCTTCCACAGCTTTCGTAGGGAAAATTCCGGCTATGCCATTACTATTTTTTGCGGATTTTTCCGAGAGACGAAACATTTTGGACCAACGGGAGGGCGACACTTGGCACCCTCCCATTGATGGACTTGAATCGTCCATTGGACGAAAATGGAGAGGTTGAGCACGTTTTTTGTGCCTTGCACAAAGTCAAGGAGTTTGTAGGATATTTGTGTTTAGTTAATCCTCACCCTACACTTTCCTTGCACTTGTCTTCATCTTGGCCATTGGTTGGCCAAGGCTTGAGCTATAAATACCCCCCTTTAGATGAAGAATTCTTCATCCACAAAGTTGTCTTCCAAGTCTAAAAATCCTCTCCTCTCCCTTGAGCCATTTCGTCCAAACACTACCCCCCCTCTAGCCTAGTAGTTTGGCCGAGGCCCCCCCCTAGCCTAGCCAAAAATCTACCCCCCCTCCCTTGGTAGAAAAGTTGTCTTCTAGTATTGTTATAATGCCCAAAATACCCTAGCCCAAATCCCTTAAGTCCTTAGTAGAAGTTGTGAAGAACTTCTAAGGTTTCTTAGCCACGAGCGTACAACTTAGGAGCTAAACCTTGCTCAGGCGCGACTTTTTCTAGGATATTATTGGGCTTACCAAGGTAAATAATCCTAACCCTCTTTTGTATTAGAGAATGCATACTGTAGAAAGTATAAGAATAAGTATTAAATACTTAGAAGAATATTACAGTATAGAATTGAATTGTTACCACAGTAGAAGGGTTTAAAAGAAGAATAATCAAATCAGACTTACATAGACCGTTTTCACGATGAACTTGAGTAGCTCACCGGGTAGGGAAGTACTGCCCAATTTTCCGTAGGATATAGAACCCTCTGTTTAGAACTGTTTACAAAGTAGTCTGAACGTTGTTAGACGTGTCTGACTATTATAGGCTGATTCTCTGCGCGCGACATATTCAACTTGGCAGGCGGTTTTCGCTGAGAAGGTATGTGATTCTTCCTAAAGCATGATATTTTACAATATATATAGTACGGTAGACGTACATGTGTTAACTAAAATATAACTACGGCAATGTCTTTGACTTAAGCCTGAATAAACACTTACGGCAATGCCTCACGGCTTAAGCCTGAATAACACTTACGGCAATGCCTCACGGCTTAAGCCTGAATAATAAAGATCTGAAAGCATTTCAAAAGAATACTGAATCATTTTTAACAGAAGAGAACTAATTGGTTTTTAAACAGAAGCTTAAGAGTCATACTAGCCTTATGGGAAGTTAAGTATAACCACTTAAGATTGATAAAAGAAACAGCTTGCCTATGTGTTTATAACAGACTTATATTGAATTGTGAAAGAATAATAAGATGGTTTGATAAGTAGACATGATATGATTCTACGTGTGTTAGTATCTTGTAACGTTTGTATCCTTGTTGTGCTTATGTTGTTTAAAGATGTCGTTATGTTAGTGTACTATCACTCACCTCGAGATGATACGGGTTAAGCGCCTCCGTGCGGGGTAGACTCGGCGGTGCAGGACCATGATTCGAGAATAACTCATGCGGGTCCAGGGGGCCTATGCGAGCTACGAGAGTTCCAGGTTAGTATGCGGGTTATGCCTCATGCGGTCTATGTGGCCATGCGGACAACGAGTCCAGGACGATGCCGAGGAGTAGCTACCCTCGATGCGGGGTTATACCTCACGCGGGCCACGTGAGTGGCCTATGCGGACTCGAGTCGAGATTAGGCTTGCGGAATGATGATATGGGCGAGTGGCCTGCTTTCGATCATTCGCAGCCTAGACAAGACTATTACGATTACTATTGTTGCTCTTGTTTGTGATGTGGCACTCGTGCGGTTTCTCGTTGTTTCACATATATATGGCGGTTTTAAAAATGATATGTTTTCATTTAAGTACTTTGATTTCGCATACTTAGTACTGTTATCGACTCTCCTTGGCTGCGTTCATGCCGCAGGTAAGGGCAAACAGGTGCTAGATCCACATCCTTAGGATCTTTTTGCATTGGTGTCAGGAGCTCCATCTTCTCCGTAGGCTCTACTTTTTGGTATGATCTCCAGATTGTAGATAGTTTTATCTGGTCGGTATGGCGAGCCCTGTCGCCATAGTTGTATATTTCCTTAGAGTGCAGAGTCATGTATGCATTGTCGGATGTAGCGCTAAACTTTGGTTTATATATATATGCCGAAAGGCGACGTTTGTTCACATAAACTGTGTCTTATTTTATAAACTGTTTCATGTCTTGTTTTATATTTCCGCTGATTACTCTGATGTATGACTACTTGGGTGCCCCGGTAAGGCACCAGTCACGGGCCCCGGAATGGGTCGTGACATAATCAACTTCCCATAAAGTCGTTATATTCACTTTATACCTTAGCCAAATACAATTTCCTATCCAAGGGACTTATACGTTTAAAACGGAACAAGTATCACATACTTTAAAACTCTTCAAGTCCCTTAACTTTAATAAAACTTAAGACATCCTTTATACTTTCAAATAAGTGAGTTAATCTCCTAACTCACCCGACTTGGCTATTCATAAAACTAGTAAAGGATATCAAGGTCTTGTCGCTCATCGCACTATATACGTACAACTAGTCATGCTCAAACGATAGGAAAAGTTCTACATACCTTTTCGGGTCAAACCACTTGCCAAGTACAATATCCCGCCCGTAGAATGTCAACCTATAATATTCACAATACGTCTATTAACGTCTTACTTCAAACGTAGAATATTATAAGTGTAAAGTCTCTAAATTCTACGGAAAATCGGACAGCACCTCCTTTGTTTCTACTTACTTTGCCACCTTTTTCAAGGCCGAATACAATAACTAAATACGCCACATTTAAGGCCCAAACAATGCAATCAACAATAGGGGATTACACGCCTACTAGACGTGTAAAATTCCGCCCCACAATAGATATCAAACTAATACAACTACTAGTCCAATTTCGGCCATATTGAGTACCACAATACCAATTCTTATCCAATTCCATTTCAATCCAAGTTGTTAGCATAACATGATATCAACTCGCAATTGATTATAACTACTATAATTTTCAAGTAAGTAACATGCGACGATTTCTAATAAACGACCAATAATTAATCCAACTTCAAGTGGCCTATAACATTTCGGATTTAAGCTACAAGCAATCCATAATACTTATAAACTTCAACACATATACTTCATGCTAGCAACATGTAAATCTAACAACAATATAATTAATCTTGTAACACTTTTAAGGGACAAGATTATACCTTAACGAATCTTAATCCAACTCCAAATCCGAAGTCGCTCCTTAGAAACTTAGAGCCTCTTCAAGTCACTTCAATCCGCTACTTGATACCCTTAGAACAACACCAACAAATTTCCTTCAAACTTCCAAACAAAACCTAGAAAGACAACTAGGTTTTCGCTTTGCGACTAACCTGAAAACTATCTTTTTCCGAGATTTTTCAATTGAGATATGCTTACAATACACTCAAGGACCTTGGTTTAAAGTGTGGAGCTTAATGGACAAGAAACAAAAAAATTCTTTTCAAATGGGAGTGAACCCGAGAGCTCAAGCTTGAGTTCTTCCAATTTTTGTGAAAATTTGGCTAAGTGTTAAGCTTGTCTTGCACTACTAGTATTATATAGTGTAATGGAGGGTCAATATATAAACAAATGGGTGGTTTGGATAAGGTCTTAACAAATATCAAGACTATTGTGGACCCATTGAGTAAGTCAATAATGTCAAGCTCACTACTTGCAAGACTTGCCATCCTAAGACTATGGTCAATGACCATCTTGGCCATGCCTATTTCGTCCAAGGCATCATTAAGAGGGGGTGACACGTGTCGCCCTTCCATTCGTCATAATAATACGTTTTCCGACAATTTCATAATTCCGATAAATTTTATACAAGTCTCAAATCTTAACACTTGTGAGTTCTTACGTACGTTCTTAAAACATGTCCTGTAAATACGGGGTGTAACATTCTTCCCCCCTTAGAAATATTCGTCCCCGAATGTTATTTCGGAGTCAAACTTAAAATTAGCGACATAGTTTCCTTTTGACAACCCCGACATACCAATAATGCCACACATGGCCACATAATAGCATTTACACAAAACAAATGCTTCAATTAAAACTTGACAAGTAAGGGAAAAGAATTACCTGAAGGTGTTATACCCCGTATTTCCAGAGTATGTACGTAAGGGCGTACGTACAAAAGTTTAAGCCTTAAAGTAGGCATAGGGACGAAAATTTGTGCACAACCCACGAAAATAATTGTTTTCCGACGAAACGTCTTCCAAAGCTTGCGAAGGGAAAATTACGGCTGCGACATTTATAGTTTTTGCGGATTTTTCCGAGAGATGAAATATTTTGGACCAACGAGAGGGTGACACTTGTCACCCTCAAGTGGACGACAAAGAGGGCATGGTTGGCACGATTTTAAGGCCTAAACCAAGGGTCAATGTTTGTGAGTGATTTGTGGAGTAGGTATAGGGTGCACTTGTGCAAATCCACACCCTCCACTTGCCCTCCACTTGCCTTCATCTTGACCCTTGAAAGTCCTATAAATACCCCCGAGGTTGAAGACTTCTTCATCCACAAATCATCTTCCAAGTCTACAAACTTTCCCCTTTTGAGAAGCTCTCGTCAAAGCCTCCTCCCTCTTGTGAAGAGCTTAAGAAACACCCTTCCCCTTTCCTAGTAGTCTCAAGAAATCCCTTTCCCCCCTTGGTAGAAAATACTCTCCAAGTATTGTTACTATCCCCAAAATACCCTAGCCGTATATCTAGTAGTATTCCAAAGTCACCTCTATACTAAAAACCCAGAAATACTATCTTATATCCATTAGTGTTATACCCCGTATTTCCAGAGTATGTACGTGAGGGCGTACGTACAAAAGTTTAAGCCTTAAAGTAGACTAAGGGACGAAATTTTGTGCACAACTAGCAAAAAGAATCGTTTTCCGACGAAACGTTTTCCAAACTTTGCGAAGGGAAAATTCCGGCTATGTCATTTATAATTTTTGCGGATTTTTCCGAGAGATGAAATATTTTGGACCAACGAGAGGGCGACACTTGGCCCTCAAGTGGACGGCAATCCATGGGCTCCATTGGCACGTTTTTTTAATGTTTCATGCCTTAAACATTTGGTCAATGTTTGGCTAGATATTTTGTGTAGTAGATGAGCAAGTGGGGCCCACAAACACATGTCCAAATCTTCACCCTACACTTGCCCACCACTTGTCTTGATCTTGGCCATTGGTTGGCCTATAAATACCCCTCCAATGCAAGACTAAATCTTCATCCACAAATCATTTTCCAAGTCTAAAAACTCTCTCCCCCTTAAGTGTAGAATTCGTCCAAGGCTCCTCCCTTTGTGAGGCCTTGGCGAGTATACCCCCTTGCCTAGTATTTTTCGTAAAATACCCCCCCCTGGTAGAAAAGTATTCTCCAAGTATTGTTACTATTTCAAAATACCTTGGCCCAAATACCTTGTAGTATTCCAAGGTTACGCCTATACTAAAAGCCCAGAAATACTATTATACTTCATTTAGCCACTAAACGAAACTCTAAGGAAATCTTCATAGCAAGTTGAAGTATTAAGAAGAAGTTGTGTAGAACTTCTAAGGGTTGTTTGGAGCGGGTTGGAGCACCCAGATTAGGAGCTAAACGTTGCTCAGGACCGACATTTAAACTTGGATAATTTTGGGCTTATCGAGGTAAATACTCTTGTCCTTCTATTGTAATTGGAAATTACATACTGTAGTTGTATAGAAGTGAGTATAAGATATATAGAAGGATGGTATAAAATAAGAGAATTGAATTGATATCACATCAGAAGAATATTAAAGAAGAAGACTGAACTGTACTTACATAGGACTGTATTTACAGTAGACTTGTGTAGTTTGGCGGGTAGGGTAGTGTTGCCCAATTTTTCCGTAGAATAAGGAATCTATATCTAGAATTATTCTGCAGAGTAGTCTAGACGTTGATAGACTTGTATGACCGTTATAGGTTGAAGTACTGCAAGTAGCGTATTCTACTCGAATGGTGGAAAGGGCTAGCCGGATTACAGTACTTTGGAGCTATTTGCTTATAGTCGATAATCGTCGTGAGGTATGTGATTCTTCCTATACTCTTGAGCATGATATTTTAAAAGTATATATATATATATATAGTACGGTAGACGTACGTGTGTTAACTGAACGTAGTTTTACGGCAATGTCTTTTGACTTAAGCCTGAATAATAAGAATCTTGAAGTATTTCAAAAAGAATTAAGAATCGTTTTGGAAAGAAGAGTAATACTTGGTTTTGAAAGCTTAAGTTATACTAGATTTATGGGAAGTTAGGTATAACGACTTAAGAGTGATAAAAGGAACGGTTGACTTAAATTGAATTGATTTAAAGTCTGTTAAAGTGTGAAACCTCATTCGTGAGTAATGAGTACACAGTTTTAAAGGAATAATGTTTCTGATTTGGAAATAAGAATAAGTTATTATATTAAAACCAGAGAAACCTCCATCCGCATGAAGCTTAGATAAGACGAAATTGTATTACAGTTCCTAGATCATGGCTGCTTTAATAAGAATCAGTATAAACAAGCATTGATTTTCTTAAATTTCCAAAGTAAGGAACTTGATTTCTAAAAGAAAAGATGACTTGAGGAATTGATGAGTTTTTGGTTTAAAACATAAAGTGTTATAACAACTTTATGGGAAGTTAGTTATAACGACTTTATGAAAACAAAAGAATGGTTTTATCATTGGTTTTAAAGTGATAACTTGACTTTAAAAAAGGAGGAGAAGTGTTTTGGTCTAAAAAGAAGGCATGGTATTGTCTTAAGGTGGTTTAAAAAGGAAAGTATGGAAGTTGTTTTGGTTTACTTAAAAATGTTAGTCACTCTACTTTTATAATACGGGCATCGGGTGACCTTTGTAAAAGAAATGGATCTTTTAAAAAAATATTTAACGTACGTAGTACTTTGGGGTTAAAACCTGGACTTTGGCATAAAATGAAAGTACCTTGAGTTGTGTATGTTTGCGTGTGATAGCCTTGTCGTGCTAGTATTATATTTCTATACCGCCGCGTCTCTCAATGGAGGGCCGGCTGATTTGTTATGATATTACTTGGACGTACCGGCAGTGACGGAGAATTCCACGGGTACGCTCCTGTTGATAGTGTTATTCCATGGACTAGCTCTCCGCAGGTTTCTTCTTGATTCGGCCTTGGTATCCGTGGTCGGCCGTACTTGCCCCGTCTCGTGGCTGATTCGGCCTTGGTACCTGGTAGTTAGCCCTCGCACTTGCCCCGTTCAGTTTAGTGGCGAAGTCTCGTGATACGGCCTTGGTATCTGGTAGTTAGCCCTCGTACTTGCCCCGGTCAGCTACGTGACACGGCCTTGGTATCTGGTAGTCGGCTTTCGTACTTGCCGTGACGCGTGGCGAGTCTCGTGATACTGACGCTTGATATCTGGTAGTTAGCCCTCGTACTTGCCGGTCACGTGACACGGCGCCGTATCCGTAGTCGGCTTTCGTACTTGCCCCGTATCAGCTCCGTGGTTTGATTGTATAGTATTGTTAGTACGACTTTGGTATCTGGTAGTTGGCTTTCGCACTTGCCCCGGTCAGTTGATGATACGGCTTTGGTATCTGGTGGTTAGCCTTCGTACTTGCCCCGTACGGTTTTATGACTCAGGTAGGACTTGGTGTTTATATGTACTCCTTGGTGTTATTATATCATAGACTGCCGGCAGTGAGGAAGGTATTCCACGGGCATGATTGATGTTGAGGGCGTGAGACCCATAGTTATATTTGAGTGATGACTTTGAGGGCGTGAGTCCCTGACTTACATATTCGCTATTTATTATGGATCGTAGTTTGGTTATCATACATGTCTCCGCTTTATATATCGCTATGATTTCATTTCTGATTTTTTGATTCACATACTTGGTACTGTTGTCTTGACCTCGCCCGGGGCTGCGTTCATCCGCAGTAGAGGTACACGATCGTTGATCTCGCCATAGGATCACGGATCAGATGTCGGGAAGCTCCGTTTCTCCGAGGCTTATCTTTTGGTATAGTCACATCACTAGTACTTGTACATTCACGGGTATGGTGGGGCCACTGTCCGTCATGTTGTATAAAAACTCTTAGAGGTTTGTAGTACTGTTGTGGGCAGGGTTTGTAAAAAGGATTAAACTGTTCGGTTTGAAAGATTTGTATATATATTATTGAAAGGTGACCGTTTTGGTTATCCTGTTCTTATCATATATCTTGTTTCATTTTTATGTTTTTATTTCCGCTGATTTTATCTGATGTTGTATCACTAGGGTGACCGGGGTAAGGCACGATCACGGCCCGGATCGGGTCGTGACAAAAGTGGTATCGAGCGATTAATCCTCGGAAAGTGTCTCTGACCGTGTCTAGTAGAGTCTTGATTATCGGTGTGTTGTGCACCACATCTATAATCAGGAGACTGCAGGACATTTAGGATTGGTTTCCATTCTTCTCATTCTGAGATCGTGCCTTAGAGCTATGTTATAGGTTGGACCCTCGACGCATTCGTTTTACCGATTATGCCTCCGCGCAGGCAACCGCCCAGATGGGCAAGGCAGCCAGGAAAGCTGGTAGGATACTGAGAGAGTACGGCGCGAGCCCGATCATTACCTGAGATAGTGCTTCAGACGACGAGTTTTGCGACGCCGCCAGCCTCATTAGAGTTTAGAGCCGCCGCAGTGGCTGCTGAGACCACAAGATCGAGCCTCGGTCCACGGCACTGGAGCGTAAGAGATGGGGTACAAGGAGATGGCCCAGTTATTGGCCAGGATAGTAGCAAGGCACGAGGATAAATTTGGATCGCAGCGGTCCGTCAGAGTACCCGTAATTCACCCGAGAGCGGATAGTTTGAGACTGCGGGACTTTCTGAGTTGCAGCCCGCCAGTGTTTTATGGATCGAGGCCTGAGGATGATCCGCAGGAGTTCATCGAGCGATTCTGACCGGACCATAGAGTGATCAAGGCTTCGAGACCGAGTCGGTGGTCTTAGGTTCACATCGGCGCGTGATCTGCAATGATCGTTTGATTCGTGGGAGCTGTCCCGGGGGGAGCATGCGCCTCCAGCTATTTGGGACGAGTTCTCGGAGGCATTTCTTGCACATTTCTTTCCTTCACAGACGAGGAGGGCTCGGGCCGACAGATTTTTGGTATTGAGGCAGAGCGGGCGTACGGTTCGTGAGTACAATGTGGAGTTCGACTCATTGGCTCGGTATGTCCCACGTTAGTAGCGAGATGGAGGACAGAGTGCACCGCTATGTCACAGGGCTCGACGATTATTTGGCAGAGAGTTGCGCGGGTGTAGCTCTTCAGCCGGGCATGGACATTGCCCGCATGCAGACTTATGCACTTGGGTGTGAGGAGTGGAGAGGTCGACGGAATGACCAAGATCAGTAGAAGAGGGCCAGAACAGCAGGGTCCTTCGATAACTTTCGAGGCGGACGCCAAGAAGAGCTAGTTATGTACCTCGCCAGATGCAGAATGGTCCTCCGCGATCTTCGGACGTTTGGGATATTCACGGCGGTCGTGGCTCCTGTGTTTGTGTTTTGAGGAGTAGGAATGCTCGCCAGATAAGGTCACCCTTGTCTCAGTGTGGCCGTTGTGGAAAACTTCATAAGGGAGAATGTCGTACTAATTTGGGAGATTGTTATGCTTGCGGCGCAGAGGCCATTTGGCGGCTTGTCCAGGCCGGGTAGCACTGGTAGGATAGCACAGTTACGAGATCGATTGCGTGTTCTTCACCTTCCATAGTTAGGCGGGATGCTCGTACACCGTGAGCCACGGCAGGTCGCGGTAGAAGTTCGATTTTAGCGGTCCTTTGAACCGCCTATCTTTTCAGGTATATCCTTAACCCTCTAGAGTTTAGCATGCGTGATGCGATGATTATATGTTGAGTACTATGTATAAATAGCATTGTGTATATTGTGGTTTAGAGACATGGTTAGTTGAAAGAATAAATATGGGGACAGGGAAGGTATGAACCTTAGAATATTACACATTGAGACCTTAGATGTAAGGCCGACTTGAATAAAAGATTTTACGGTTAGTCTTTGTCAAATACTTGGTATGCGTATAAATGTATTGTGGGATAATTCCATGGGTTGTGTAAGATGAAAGTGGTAGCCTTCAGGACTTGGATAGGTAAGATTGTTCTGATCAAGGAACAAGTGTTTGGCGCGATAGCGAGTCGGGTTAATCTGGGTGCGGGTCAACCCGCGGCCTGTATTAATGGTGGTCGATTCGAGGTGGTCGCGGTGGTAGGTCACGAGGGTGCTAGGCCCAAGTTTAGATGACCATCGTATGAGTTCGTGGATATGTTCGACCAGAATCAGATCGTGAAGCCGGGAATGGCCTTAAAGAAGATCGAGTCTAGTAAGATGACCAAGTTTGGAGGTAGTGGCTCCAAAAATTTTGGGAACTGAAGCGATGACTGAAGTATGATCCGTATACTAGAAAGAGTTCAAGTGTTCGAGAAGGGTACGACGAGTAAGGAAAGAAGTAAACATGTGCTGAGAGAATAAAAACGATCAGTACTTTGTGAAGTAAAGGTGCGATGGGATATCTTTTAGACCGGGGGTGGAAGCTTTTGTAATGCTAGAAGTGATTCCTCGTTGACTTGGGTTAAGTAATTGCGCGTGTGTTATTTTGTGGCCAGGTGTGGCATTGGCAACTTGTTAAGAGGAACTTATTGTTATCCGTCTTGAGAAGGAACATTCGGGACGAATGTTTCTAAGGAGGGGAGAATGTTATACCCCGTATTTCCAGTATGTATGCGTGAGGCGTCGTCTGAAAGTTTAAGCCTTAAAGTAGACTAAGGGACGAAATTTTGTGCACAACTAGCAAAAAGAATCGTTTTCCGACGAAACGTTTTCCAAACTTTGCGAAGGGAAAATTCTGGCTATGTCATTTATATTTTTTGCGGATTTTTCCGAGAGATGAAATATTTTGGACCAACGAGAGGGCGACACTTGGCCCTCGTGGGCGCAATCCATGGGCTCCATTGGCACATTTTTTTAATGTTTCATGCCTTAAACATTTGGTCAATGTTTGGCTAGATATTTTGTGTAGTAGATGAGCAAGTGGGGCCCACAAACACATGTCCAAATCTTCACCCTACACTTGCCCACCACTTGTCTTGATCTTGGCCATTGGTTGGCCTATAAATATGTCACGAACCGAACCCGGGCCCGTGACTGGTGCCTTACCCCGGGAACCCTAGTGATACTACATCAGAGAAAATCAGCGGAAATAAAAACATGAACATGAATTAAGAGACAAGATAAATAAACAGGCCAACCAAAGCAGTTGCCTTCATCATATATACATAAATACCCGACGCTTATCCTTTTACAAACCACGCCCTTGTGATTACTACGCACCTCTAAGATTTTTACAACGGCTATAACGGGACGGGGCCGCCATACCCTCAATGTATAAGAATCTGCACTGTGGTAACATACCAAAAGATAAGCCTCCAAGAAAATGGGGCTTCGACACGTCTGAATCAGACTATATGGCGAGGATCCACTGGCCGATGTACTTCCACTGCGGCATGACGCACCCGAAGGAGGTCGATCTGACAGGTACCAAGTATGTGAAACTGTAAAAGACTGTAAATGAAATCATAATAGTCTATATAAAGCAGGAGACATGTATGATAACCAGATGAAATACGTGTCCCGGCCCATCCCGTGGGACTCGGTGAATAATCAGATGGAGTACGTGTCCCTGCCCATCTCATGGGAATCGGTGTATAATCAGATGAAATACGTGTCCCTGCCCATCTCGTGGGACTCGGTGTATAATCAAATGGAATATGTGTCCCTGCCCATCTCGTGGGACTCGGTGTATAATCAAATGAAATACGTGTCCCTGCCCATCTCGTGGGACTCGGTGTAGAATCGTTCATAACAATCAACCGGCCCTCCATCGAGAGACGCGGGGGTACAGAAATACAACAAAGGCTATCACAACAAGCATAGGCAAGTTTCACAACAACAAGCATAGGCAAGCTTCACAACAACAAGCATAGGCAAGTTATACACAACTCAAAGTACTTTCATTTTATGCCAAAGTCCGGGTTTTAACCCTAAAGTACTACGTACGTTAAATTCCTTTTAAAGATCCATTTCTTTTACAAAGGTCACCCGACACCCGTAGTATAAAAATAGAGTGACTAACATTGTTAAGTAAACCAAAATGCTTTCCTTTGTAAAATCAAGTAACAACCTTATTTTCCAAACGTTCAAGTTTGCCTAATTTCAAATGCTCAAGTTTCTCATTTTTAGAAAAGGTTTCGTAGTTCATAGTTTTAATCCTTTAAAACATAATTCTCCTTTAAACGTTTTGAGAAACATATGTCTTATATGTGAGTAGGTTATTCTTGTTTATAATCAATCTTATTAAGCGACCATGATCTAGGAAATGTAATATAATTTTGTCTCATCTTAGCTTCTATGCAGATGGAGGTTTCTACCGGTTTTAATACCATACTTCATTATTCAATACATTTTCCTTTATTAACGCTGCGATGGTTTGTCGATACTCATTCGATTTCAAATCGAGAAAACATTATTCCTTTTAAAACCAAGTACTCATTACTCACGAATGAGGTTTCACACTTTTAACAAAATTCATATCAATACCATTAAGTCAAGTCTCTTATCTTAAAAATCAAGAAACCATTCTTTTATCATTCTTAAGACGTTATACCTAACTTCCCATAAAGCTAGTACAACTCTTATGTTTTCAAAGCCAAGTATTACTCTTCTTTCAAAAGGTCTTTTTGAAACACTTCAAGTTCTTTATTACTACCCATCAAATCAGTTATAAGTCAAAATCGCTTACCCTTTGAAACCACAAAGCATTTTCTTACCTACATAAAGTCGTTATAACCAACTTCCCATAAACCGTTATAACACTTTATGTTTCAAACCAATCAAATACATTAAACACGTATGCCTCTGCACTACATAGTTATACACATATCATGCTAGAACAGATAGGAAGAGGTTCACATACCGCGACGATTATCGACTAATAGCAAAGTGCTCCAAGTACCTCAAACCGTCGGCTACTCCTTAAGCCAAGTAGATCACGCCATACATAGTACTTCAACCTATAGAGGCCACAAGGCGCCTATTAACATCCTAGATCTCAATGTAGAATATTCTACAGAAAATTCAAGACCTCCGCACAACAGAAATCTCCTCCTCTATCGAGTAGCTACCAAGCCCACCGGGGGTTTGCACGCCTAACCGGCGTGTACAATTCTACTCACGATAATACTACACAAGTCTCATCGTAATATAGTCCTATGTAATTACGATTCGATTCACTTCTTAAAATTCGTGCTTAAGTCGCAAGACATTGCGTAAGTATTATTCGAGCTTAAGTCAAAAGACATTGCCGCACAACTATGTTCGATTCTATATATAGTATACTTAACTATATACTCCTACAACATGTAATTTCCAATTACAACAGAAGGTCAAGAATGTTTACCTCGATAAGCCCAAAATTATCCGAGTTTATAATGTCGATCCTAAGAAAGGTTTAGCTCCTACTCCGTGCGCTCCAATCCGCTCCAAACAACCCTTAGAAGTTCTAACCAACTTCTACTTAAATACTCCAACTCGCTATGAAGATTTACTTAGGGTTTCGGTTTGAGACTAAAAGGACAAAATGTAGTATTTCCTGCTCTACGATAGAGGTAACTTTTGGAATACAACAAGGTAAAGGCTAAGGTATTTTGGGCATTATAACAATACTTGGAAGACAACTTTCTACCAAGGGGGACCTCTGGCCACACCACTAGGAGGAGGAACCTCTCGCCACAAGGCCACCAAAGGGGAGGAAGGCTTAGGACGAGAACAACAAGAGGAGAGGGGAAGGATTGCAAGACTTAGAACACATTTGGATGATGAAGTCTTCAACAAAGGGAGGGGTATTTATAGTGTTATACCCCGTATTTCCAGTGTATGTACGTAAGGACGTACGTAGAAAATTTGAACCTTTAAAGTGGCTTGGCCGAAAATTATTTTGTGCACAACACCTTGCTAGAGTCGTTTTAAATAAACGTTTTCACAGCTTTCGTAGGGAAATTTCCGGCTATGTCATTTTTAATTTTTGCGGATTTTTCCGAGAGACGAAACATTTTGGACCAACGAGAGGGCGACACTTGGCACCCCCTCATTGGTGGACTTGAGGCGTTATTGTGGCCGAATGGAATGGCTTTAGTTGGTAGGATATTTTGTGAGGGATTTGTGGAGTAGGGTCTAGGGGGCACTTGGGCATATCTTGACCTTACACTTGCCTACTACTTGGCATAATCTTGGCCATTGGTTGGCCTTGGGTTTTACTATAAATACCCCCCCTTTTGTGAAGACTTCATCATCCAAATATTTTTCTAAGTCTTTGAAATCCTCCCTCCCTTGAAGAGTTGTTCTCGTCCTCCCCCCTTTGTGAGGCCCCTCGGCGAGAGCCCTCCCTCTTTGTGGTGCTAGGTGGGTACCCCAGCCTAGTTGTCTCGTATAATACACCCTCTTGGTAGAAATACTCTCAAAAGTATTGTTATAATGCCCAAATTACCTTAACCGTATACCTTGTAGTATTCTAAGGTTATACCTATCTGAAAAGCCCGTAAATACTATTATACTTCCTGTCACAAAACCGAAACCCTAGGAAAATCTCCATAGTCAGTTGGAGTATTGTGTATAAGTTGGTTAGAACTTCTAAGGGTGGTTTAGGCGGGTTGGAGCGCTGAGTTGGAGCTAAACGATTGCCGTGATCGACCTTATACTTGGATAATTATGGGCTTATCGAGGTACATATCTTGTCCCCCTATTGTAATTGGAAATTACATGTTGTTAGATTATATAGTTGAAGTATACTATATATAGAACTGAACGTAGTTATCGGCAATGTCTTTTGACTTAAGCTGAATAATACTTACGCAATGTCTTGCGACTTAAGCCCAATTTAAAGAAGAATCTTGACAGAATTACATAGTGTATTCAGATGAGACTTGTGTAGTAGTACCGTGGAGTAGAATTGTACCGTTAGGTTAGACGATAACCCCGGTTGGCTTGGTAGCGGCCTCGATAGAGGAGGAGATTTACGCTGTTGCGGGGAGTCTTTGCGAATTTTCGTAGAATGTTCTACGAGGATCTAAATGTTAATAAAGCGCCTTGTGGCCTTATAGGTTGAAGTACTACGTGTGGCGCGATCTACTGGCTTAAGGAGTAGCGTTTGGAAGTACTTGAGCGTTTTGCTATTAGTCGATACTCGTCGCGAGGTATGTGAACCTCTTCCTATCTCTTCTAGCATGATATGTGTGAACTATGTAGTACGGTGAGCGTCATGTGCTAAATGTATTTGATTGGTTTAAAACATAAAGTGTTATAACGCTTTATGGGAAGTTGGTTATAACGACTTTATGTTGGTAAGAAAATACTTGTGGTTTTAAAAGGTAATCGATTTGAACTATAAGCGGCGTGTTATGTGTTAATAAAGAACTTGAAGTATTTCAAAAGATTTTTGAATCATTTCGAAGAAGAAGTAATACTTGATTTGTTTTGAAAACTTAAGAGTTATACTAGCCTTACGGAAGTTAAGTATAACGGCTTAAGAATGTTTCTTGATTTCTAAATCGAATGTGTATCGACAAACCATCGCAGCGTTAATAAAAGGAAATGTTTTGACTAATTAAGTATTTATTAAAACCAGAGAAACTTCCATCCGCATGAAGCTAAGATGAGACAAAATGATATTTCCTAGATCGTGGTCATTGTAATAAGATTGTTATAAACAAGAATATCCTACTCACATATAAGGCTTATGTTTCTCAGATTGTTTAAAAGAGAATTATATTCTTAAATGAATAAGACTATGAACTACGAAACCTTTCTAAAATAAGAAACGTGAACATTTGAAATTAGGCAAACTTGGACGTTTGGAAAATAATGTTGTTACTTGATTTTACAAAGGTAAGTGTTTTAGTTTATTTAAAAAGAAAATACTCTATTTTATACTACTGTATTGTGTGACTTATGTGAAAGCAATCGATCTTTTAAAAGATTTAATGTATGAAGTACTTTGGGATAAAACCCGAACTTGTGGGCATATAGTAGAAAGTACCTTGTGTGAATAACTTGATTGTGTTGGTTTGTGATAGCCTGGTAATACTTTCTTGTTGATTGATAAGTAAACATGCTAGGATGCTACGTGTGTGAGTATCTTGTGATGTTGAGTAAAGGGGTTTCCTTTGTTGTGCTTATGTTGCTTAACGATAAGTCGTTGTGTTAGTATTTTACATCACTCATCTCTTGAGATGATTAGGTTCTGCCCTCCGTCGCGGGGTAGACTTCGCGGTCGATGGACCTATGATTCGAGAATACCTCATGCAGTCCCGGGGCCTATCGCGAGCTACGAGTTCGTGTTAGTGTCGTCCTTTATGGGCATGCGGTCCGTATGGCGTGCGGATCGCGAAGTCGGGGCGATGCGGGAGTAGCTACCCTCGATGCGGGGAATACCTCATGCGGGCGATGAGATTGGCCTATGCGGTCAGCGGGAGTTCGGGGTTAGACGCAGCGTATCGATCTGCGCGCAAGTGGCGGCTTTGATCATGTGGCGGTGAAGCGAGATCTTATGATACGATTCACGACCTTGTTGAGTGCGTGGGTTTTTAGTAGTCGGCTATGCCTTCGTACTTACCCTGCAGTTTTATTGACACGTGGGACTGGTGTTCATGTGTGTTCTGGGTGCTTTTATATCATAGGCTGCGGTGAGGAAGGTATTCCACGGCATGATTGATGTTGTGGGCCGAGACCCATTGTTATACTTGAGTGATGACTTGAGGCGTGAGTCCACGACTTGACATGGCGCTTTGTTGTAAATCGTAGTTTGGTTATCATACATGTCTCCGCTTTATATGATCGCTATGATTTCATTTACGATATGTATTTTCGATTTCACATACTCTTTTTGTTATCGACCTCGCCCGGCCGCGTTCATCTGCGCAGTCGAGGTACACGATCGTTGATCCTAGCTCTCGTGGTCACGATTTGGCGTTGGAAGCTCCGTTTCTCCGAGGCTTATCGATGGTATAGTCCTGTCGTAGCAAGTGTTTACATTCGAGGGTTTGGCGGGGCCCGTCCCGTGGTTGTCATATCATTCGTAGAGGTGCGTAATCTTGTTGTGGGCGTGGTTTGTAAAAGGATTAAACCGCTCATGTTGAAAAAGTTGACATTTATTTATATGCCGAAGGCAAGTTTTCTCAGTTATTGTTTCATATTTCATAATATGTCTTGTATCGCTTTATGTTCGCTGATTACTCGATGTTGTATCACCAGGGTGCCCTGTAAGGCTCGATCCGGGCCGAATCGGTCGTGACAAAAGTGGTATCGAGCGCTTAATCCTCGGAAAGTGTCTGACCGCATCGATTCAAGAGTTTTGATTATCGGTGTGTTGTGCACCACATCAATAATCAGGAGGCTATAGGATATTTAGGATTGGTTTCTATTCTTCTCTCTCTGAGATCGTGCCTTAGAGCTGTATTGTAAGTTGGACCCTCTAACGAAATTTTTTCCCTTATCGCTATGCCTCGCGTAGGCAACCCGCCCGGGAGGCAAAGCGGCCGAGGAGGCTGAGTAGAGTTCAGAGGGTTACATGGGCACAGGCCCAATCATTACCTAGGGTAATGCTTCATTCGGGGATTTCTACGACGTCACTAGCCCCAGTAAAGTTTAGCACGGCGGCGGCAGATCCTACTGCGACCATGATATTTGAACCTTCAGTTCCACGACCAGGAACAGAGAATATGGATTGCAAAGAGACAACCCTGTTACTAGCTATGGATTTGGCTACCAGAGAGTGTACCGATGTACCGCGAGTCTTGATGAATATCAACGAGAAGGTTGTGCAAGAGTAAGTTCTTGATTAGGCGAGCATGGCACGTATGCGGGCTTATGCAGCGGCCGAAATGTAGAGATCGACGGATTAACGAGGGCGAGAACAAGGCGAGTAGCGAGTCCTTTAGTAACTTTGGCGAGTCACCTCACGGATTAGATTATGCACACCCGGTCTGCGAAAGGTCCACCGGGGTTCGGGGCGTTCGAGGTATGCAGGAGTTGGTCGAGCTCGAGCTTAGGTTCTGATCACACGAAGGTTCCAGCCATCTGGATTCAGTTTTTCTCAGTATTCACAGTGTGGCAGGCGTCATCTCAGGGAATGTCGTCTTTTTAGTTGGTACTTGTTGTACCTATGACCGTCAGCGTCTGATGTCGGAAGAGTGTCCTAGTAGGAGGACTTAGCCTTCAGGATCGGGGGTAGTTTGTCATCTTCCTTAGCTATCGCCTGCAGGCGAGTTTGATTAGAACGACTAAGGGGAGTGAAGCAGTAGATATAGATATATCCTTAACCCTCTAGAGATCTGTATGTGTGATAAGATGGGTATGTTATAAGTGCTATGTTTTGATAGCAGTGTGTTAATATCGTGATTAGAAATCATGGTTGTTTAACCGAGTAAGATTGATTGGGGGATAGAGAAGGTGTGAGCCTTAGAGTTTTATACGTAGAGACCTTAGAGGTAAGGCCATCTCGAGTAAAGGTGTAGTGTTATGTTCGGAGTGCATAGTGCACGTGAGTTATGTTTGTGGGATTAGTCCCTGAGTAGTGTGGAATGAAAGAGGGTAGTTGAGCTAAGAAGACCGCTAGGTTTTCGAAACGTGATTAGTGAGATTGTTCCGGATCGGGGAGCTAGTATTGTGCGCGTTGCCGGGTCGGGTTGAGGCCACGTTGCGGGTCAACCCGCGACATGTTTGGTGGTGGGGTCAGGTTGTGGTGGTCCCGCCTTGTGTTAGGGTTGTGAGGGTGTTAGGCCCAAGTTTAGTTAACCAGTCTGCGTTCGTGGATGCGTTCGACCGATGGTCGGGCAATGGGGCGACCATCGTGTCTTCGGTCGGGGCCGTTGCTCGGCGGTGATGTTAGGTCGAAAGGTTGAAAGGCCGCACGGGTGCCTACCTTCACCTTATGTCGAATGATGGAGCCAGGTAGAAATTGTTGTTGTTCTGGAAGTTTTGCCAAGCATGTGTTAAGAACTCGGTGAGTCTCGAATCGCGTTCGCCACCGGGCGATGTTTGGATTTCGGGGATAGTTGTGGGGATTGTTGTCTCTGTGGAGGTAGTGTTTAAGCTACCATTTCGGTGTTCGGATATCGCCTTATGAAGCCTTGTAAGGCGGAAGTGTAAGTTCTTGGCCGATTGGTTCGATGTTGGCAAGTTGAGCATTGGTTCGAGCTTGTTCCGGTATCGTGGTTATGGTGTGACGAGTTTTGGTATGACAGAGGAACTTAGCCCGTGTTACTTTGGGCCCTTTTTAGTTCATGTGAAGGATAGGCCAGGTTGCCTATATGATAGCTTTTGCCGTCCGACTTAGGAGGCAGTACGTCCGGTCTTTCGTATTGTTATGATCGGAAAGTATCGGAGAATCCATCCAGTGTTCCCGCTAATGATGACCACGTTAGAGATAGTAACCGAGTTTTGGAAAGCTGACGATGTCGAAATGTGGTAAGAGTTCGAGTGTACGACAGCCTCGGGGATCGCATGAGTCGGTATCAATTGTTGGTCACGGGTGACACTAGAACCTCGCGGCAAAGTGACAAAAGTGGTATCGGGAAGAAGCGAGCATGTATGGCGAGCATAGATGTGATCATTTCTTTTGTAAGGAGAAGGTGCGAAGGAAGTATATTTTAGACCCCGGAGAGAGGTGTTTGTGGTGATGATAGAGGTGATTCCTCGTGGACTTGGATGGAGGTATTTGCGCGGGTGTTTCTGTGGCCATATGTGGCAGGATTGTTCAGGTAAGTATAGTAGTGAAGACTATACTGGCGCGCGTTTGTTTTGAGACTTAGAAGGAACATTCGGGACGAATGTTTCTAAGGAGGGGAGAATGTTATACCCCGTATTTCCGTGTATATGCGTGGGGCGTGCGTAGAAAATTTGAACCTTTAAAGTGGCTTGGCGAAAATTATTTTGTGCAACACGGTTAGAGTCGTTTTTGAAGCGTTTTCCACGACTTTCGTAGGAAATTTCGGCTATGTCATTTTTAATTTTTGCGGATTTTTAGAGAGGCGAAACATTTTGGACCAACGAGAGGCGACACTTGGCACCCTCATTGGTGGACTTGAGGCGTTATTGTGGCGAATGGAATGGCTTTAGTTGGTAGGATATTTTGTGAGGGATTTGTGGAGTAGGGTCTAGGGGGCACTTGGGCATATCTTGACCTTACACTTGCCTACTACTTGGCATAATCTTGGCCATTGGTTGGCCTTGGGTTTTACTATAAATACCACCTTTGTGAAGACTTCATCATCCAAATATTTTTCTAAGTCTTTGAAATCCTCCTCCTTGAAGAGTTGTTCTCGTCCTCCCTCTGTGAGGCCCATGGCGAGAGCCTCCTCCTCTTTGTGGTGCTAGCCGTGGGTACCCCAGCCTAGTTGTCTCGTATAATACACCCCCCCCTCTTGGTAGAAATACTCTCAAAAGTATTGTTATAATGCCCAAATTACCTTAGCCGTATACCTTGTAGTATTCTAAGGTTATACCTATCTGAAAGCCCGTAAATACTATTATACTTCCCGTCTGTCACAAAACCGAAACCCTAGGAAAATCTCCATAGTCCGTTGGAGTATTGTGTATAAGTTGGTTAGAACTTCTAAGGGTGGTTTAGAGCGGGTTGGAGCGCTCGGAGTTGGAGCTAAACGATTGCCCAGGATCGACCTTATACTTGGATAATTATGGGCTTATCGAGGTACATATCTTGTCCCCCTATTGTAATTGGAAATTACATGTTGTTAGATTATATAGTTGAAGTATACTATATATAGAACTGAACGTAGTTATCGGCAATGTCTTTTGACTTAAGCCTGAATAATACTTACGGCAATGTCTTGCGACTTAAGCTGAATTTAAAGAAGAATCTTGATCGTAATTACATAGAGTGTATTACGGTGAACTTGTGTAGTAGTACCGTGGAGTAGAATTGTACTGTTAGGGTTAGGCGTATAACCCCCGGTTGGCTTGGTAGCGGCCTCGATAGAGGAGGAGATTTCTGTTGTTGCGGGGAGGTCTTTGCCGAATTTTACGTAGAATGTTCTCGAGGATCTAAATGTTAATAAGCGCCTTGTGGCCTTATAGGTTGAAGTACTACGTGTGGCGCGATCTACTTGGCTTAAGGAGTAGCCGACGTGCGGAAGTACTTGGGCGTTTTGCTATTAGTCGATACTCGTCGCGAGGTATGTGAACCTCTTCCTATCTCTTCTAGCATGATATGTGTGAACTATGTAGTACGGTGAGCGTCATGTGCTAAATGTATTTGATTGGTTTAAAACATAAAGTGTTATAACAGCTTTATGGGAAGTTGGTTATAACAGCTTTATGTTGGTAAGAAAATACTTGTGGTTTTTAAAAAGGTAACTGATTTGAACTATAACTGGCGTGTTATGTGTTAATAAAGAACTTGAAGTATTTCAAAAGATTTTTGAATCATTTCGAAAGAAGAAGTAATACTTGATTTGTTTTGAAAACTTAAGAGTTATACTAGCCTTACGGGAAGTTAAGTATAACGGCTTAAGAATGTTTTACTGATTTCGGAAATCAGAATGTGTATCGACAAACCACTGCAGCGTTAATAAAAGGAAATGTTTTGACTAATTAAGTATTTATTAAAACCAGTAGAAACTTCCATCTGCATAGAAGCTAAGATGAGACAAAATGATATTTCCTAGATCGTGGCTGCTGTAATAAGATTGTTATAAACAAGAATATCCTACTCACATATAAGGCTTATGTTTCTCAGATTGTTTAAAAGAGAATTATATTCTTAAATGAATAAGACTATGAACTACGAAACCTTTCTAAAATAAGAAACGTGAACATTTGAAATTAGGCAAACTTGGACGTTTGGAAAATAATGTTGTTACTTGATTTTACAAAGGTAAGTGTTTTGGTTTATTTAAAAAAGACAGTCACTCTATTTTATACTACGGGTATTGTGTGACTTATGTGAAAGCAACTGATCTTTTAAAAGATTTAATGTATGAAGTACTTTGGGGATAAAACCCCGAACTTGTGGGCATATAGTAGAAAGTACCTTGTGTGTATAACTTGATTGTGTTGGTTTGTGATAGCCTGGTAATACTTTCTTGTTGATTGATAAGTAAACATGCTAGGATGCTACGTGTGTGAGTATCTTGTGATGTTGTGTAAAGGGGTTTCCTTTGTTGTGCTTATGTTGCTTAACGATAAGCTGTTGTGTTAGTATTTTACATCACTCATCTCTTGAGATGATTAGGGGTTGTCGCCTCCGTCACGGGGTAGACTTCGGCGGTCGATGGACCTATGATTCGAGAATACCTCATGCGAGTCCTGAGGGCCTATCGCGAGCTACGAGTTCGTGTTAGTGTCGTCCTTTATGGGCATGCGGTCCATGGCCATGCGGACTGCGAAGTCGGGGCGATCGGGAGTAGCTACCCTCGATGCGGGAATACCTCATGCGGGCGATGAGATTGGCCTATGCGGGTGCGGGAGTTCGAGGTTAGACGCGTGCATTGATCTGCGGGCAAGTGGCGGCTTTGATCATGTAACGGTGCAGACAGATCTTATAATCTGATTCATGACCTTGTTGGTGCGTGGGTTTTAGTAGTCTGCTATGCCTTCGTACTTACCAAGTACCTGTTTATTATGACACAGGGGGGACCTGGTGTACATTTGAGTTCCTGGGTGCTTTTATATCATAGATCACGGCGGTGAGGAAGGTATTCCACGCATGATTGATGTTGTGGGCACGAGACCCATTGTTATACTTGAGTGATGACTTGAGGCGTGAGTCACGACTTGACATAGCCGCTTTGTTGTAAATCGTAGTTTGGTTATCATACATGTCTCCTGCTTTATATGATGCTATGATTTCATTTCTGATATGTATTTTGATTTCACATACTCGGTACTGTTATCTTGACCTCGCCCGAAGTGCGTTCATCTGCGCGAGTTGAGGTACACGATCGTTGATCCTAGCTCTCGAGTCCGCAGTTTGAGCGTTAGGAAGCTCCGTTTCTCGGAGGCTTATCGGTGGTATAGTCCTGTCGTAGCAAGTGTTTACATTCGGGAGTTTGGCGGGGCCCGTCCGCCATGGTTGTCATATCATTCGTAAGTGCATGTAATCTTGTTGTGGCGGGGTTTGTAAAAGGATTAAACTGTTCATGTTGAAAAAGTTGACATTTATTTATATCTTGAAAGGCAAGTTTTCTCAGTTATTGTTTCATATTTCATAATATGTCTTGTATCGTTTATGTTCCGATTACTCGATGTTGTATCACTAGGGTGCCCGGTAAGGCTCGATCACGGGCCGGAATCGGTCGTGACATATAGGAAGCCAAGGCCACCAATGGACAAGATCAAGCCATGTGCAAGGCAAGTGTAAGGCCTTGATCAAGCCAAGTGCACCTAACCCCTACTCCACAAAACACTCCACAAAACAAGGCACAAAACAAGCCCCAAATCAAGGCCATTCGTCGAGGCCAAACCGCCCACTTTAGGCGTCACTGAGGTGACAAGTGTCACCTCTCGTTAATCAAAAACATTTCGTCTCTCGGAAAAATCCGCAAAAATTAAAAAGGACATAGCGGAATTTTCCCTTCGCAAGCTTTGTAAAGCGTTTCATCGAAAACGACTCTAAGGGTGTTGTGCACAAATTTGAACCTAAGCCAAACTTTAAGTCTCAAACTTTAAATCGTGCGTCTCCACGTACATACTGCGAAATACGGGTATAACATTCTCCTCCTTAGAAACATTCGTCCGAATGTTCCTTCTCAAGACGGATATCGATGAAATTCCTCTAACAAGTTGCCAACGCCGCCTTGGCAGCACGAAATAACACACGTTCTTTTCCTTCCTTACTCGTCGTGCGATACCACTTTTGTCACTTTGCGCGAGGTTCTAGTGTCACTCGGTGACCCAACAAATGGTACCGAACTGCATGCGATCCTCGAGGTTCTAGTGTCACTCGGGGCGTGCCATGCCGATCATCGCAGTTCTCAAAGCGTGAGTCACTACCTCCAAACTTGGTCATCTTACTAGCCGTAATATCCCTAAGGCCATCTCGGCCTTCACGAGCGATTTGTTATACCGTATTTCGGTATATGCGTGGGGCGTCGTAGAATAGTTTGGGCTTTAAAGTGGCTTGGCGAAAATTATTTGTTCCTGACACCCGATTAGAGTCGTTTTAAACGAAGCGTTTTACATAACTTGCGAAGGAAAATTCTGGCTATGTCATTTCTAATTTTTGCGGATTTTTCCGAGACGAAGCGTGTTGGACCAACAAGAGGCGCCACGGCACCCTCTCATTGGTGGAGTGTGGGCGGTAAAGGTGGCGAAAGTGTGGCCATTTTGTCAAGGGTTAGGTAGGATATTTGTGTGTTAGTTGGTTAAGGACACATGGGTGAATCTTGGCCTACACTTGCTATGCACTTGGCATGATCTTGGCCGTTGGTTGGCCTTGGCTTGTCCTATAAATACCCCTTTGGAAGACTTGTTCATCCATTCCTAAACTTTCCTAAAGTCTTGAGCTTCCCCTTTGGAGTGGTTGTCTCGTCCTCCCCTGTGAGGCCCTTGGCGAGAGCTCCTCCCCAGGCGAGTACCCACTGGTGGGGTAGAAGGTATATCACCACTTGTGGTGTTGTCTCGTATAAATACCCCCTCTTGGTAGAAATACTCTCAAAAGTATTGTTATAATGCCCAAATTACCTTAGCCGTATACCTTGTAGTATTCTAAGGTTATACTTATCTGAAAGCCAGAAATACTATTATACTTCCCTTGATCCTACAAAACCGAAACCACAAGGAAAATCTCCATTGTTGGTTGGAGTATAAGTAGAAGTTGGTTAGAACTTCTAAGGGTTGTTTGGAGCGGGTCGGAGCGCACGGAGTAGGAGCTAAACCTTGCTCAGGATCGACATTTAAACTCGGATAATTTTGGGCTTATCGAGGTAAACACTCTTGACCTTATTGTAATTGGAAATTACATGTTGTAGGAATGTATAGTTGAAGTATACTATATATAGAATCAACATAATTGTCGGCAATGTCTTTTGACTTAAGCTGAATTTAAAGAAAGAATCGTAATTACATAGGGTATTTCTGATGAACTTGTGTAGCATTCTTGTGAAGTAGAATTGTACGTCAGGTTAGATGTATAAACCCCTGGTTGGCTTGATAGCCGGCCTCGATAGAGGAGGAGATTTACGCGGTTGCGGGGAGGTCTTTGCGAATTTTACGTAGAATGTTCTACGATTAGACCTAGATGTTAATAAGCGCCTTGTGGCCTTATAGGTTGAAGTACCATGCGTGGCCCGATCTACTTGGCTTAAGGAGTAGCCGACGGTTTGAGGTACTTGGAGCGTTTTGCTATTAGTCGATAATCGTCGCGAGGTATGTGAACCTCTTCCTATCTCTTCTAGCATGATATGCGTGTAACTATGTAGTACGGTAGACGTACATGTGTTAAATGTATTTGATTGGTCTAAAACATAAAGTGTTATAACGGCTTTATGGGAAGTTGGTTATAACAGCTTTATGTATGTAAGAAAATACTTGTGGTTTTTAAAAGGTAACTGATTTGAACTATAATCGGTTGGTTATGTGATAATAAAGAACTTGAAGTATTTCAAAGATTTTGAATCATTTTGAAAGAAGAGTAATACTTGGTTTTGAAAACTTAAGAGTTATACTAGCTTTATGGGAAGTTAGGTATAACGGCTTAAGAATGTTTCTTGATTTCGGAAATCAGAATGTGTATCGACAAACCACTGCAGCGTTAATAAAAGGAAATGTTTTGACAGATTAAAACCAGTAGAAACTTCCATCTGCATAGAAGCTAAGATGAGACAAAATGATATTTCCTAGATCATGGCTGCTGTATAAGATTGTTATAAACAAGAATATCCTACTCACATATAAGGCTTATGTTTTCTCAGATGGTTTAAAAGAGAATTATATTCTTAAATGAATAAGACTATGAACTACGAAACCTTTCTAAAATAAGAACCGTGAACATTTGAAATTAGGCAAACTTGGACGTTTGGAAAATAATGTTGTTACTTGATTTTACAAAGGTAAGTGTTTTGATTTACTTCAAAAGATAATCACTCTATTTTCATATACTACGGGTATTGTGTGACTTTTGTAAACGTAACGTATCTTTTAAAAGATAATGTATGAAGTACTTTGGGAATAGATACCCGATCTTGTTAATCATATATTAGAATGTACCTTGTGTGTATAACATGATTGTGTTGGTTTGTGATAGCCTTGAAATACTTTCTTGTTGATTTGATAAGTAAACATGCTAGGATGCTACGTGTGTTAGTATCTTGTGATGTTTTGTGTAAAGGGGGTTTTCCCTCGACTGCGCTTAAAGTTGTTTGACTCTCAGCCGTTATGTTGGTATTGTACCACTCACCTTGACTTGTCTCGGAGGTTAAAGCGCCTCCGTCACGGGGTAGACTCGGTGATGCAGGACCATGATTCGAGAATACCTCATGCGGGTCCAGGGGATCCATGCGGAACTACGGGAGTTCCAGGTTAGTTTGCGGCCCTTGTGGTCATGCGGTCTTTGTGGCCATGCGGATTGCGAGTCCAGGACGATGCCGGGGAGTAGCTACCCTCGATGCGAGGAATACCTCATGCGGGCCTATGAGGTTGGCCTATGCGGAGCTACGGAGAGTTCCAGGGCTAGACGCGCACATTTGATCTGCCGGGCGAGTGACCGGCTTTGATCATGTGGCGGTGCAGGCAGATATCATGATCTGATTTATGACCACTGTTAGTCTTGTAGGTGTTAGTAGTCGGTTATGCCTTCGTACTTACCTGTCTTGTTTTATTAGGACATAGGTGGGACACCGTGTTCATGTGTATTTCTTGGTGCTTTTATATCATAAAGCTATGGCGGTGAGAAGGTATTCCACGCATGATTGATGTTATGGGCGTGAGACCCATAGTTACATTTGAGTGATGACTTTGAGGCGTGAGTCACGACTTGACATATTTGCCTATTTATTGTGAAGTAGTTTGGTTATCATACATGTCTCTTGCTTTATAGACTATTATTATTTCATTTACGATATTTTGATTTCACATACTTGGTACTGTTATCGACCTCGCCCGAGTGCGTTAATGCGCGAGTTGAGGTACACGATCGTTGATCCTAGTTCTCGGGTCACGATTCAGCGTATGGGAAGCTCCGTTTCTCGGAGGCTTATCGTGGTATAGTCCTGTCGTTGTAGGTATTTACATTTAGGGGTATGGCGGGGCCCTGTCCCATTGTTGTCGTATCATTCTTAAGTGCAGTAATCGTTGTGGGCGAGTTGTAATGGGATGTAGCGTTCGGTTTTAAAATTGATTTATATATATGCCGTAAGGCAAGTTTTCTCGACATCGTTTCTTACTTCATAATATTTTCATGTCTTGTTTTATGTTCCACTGATTACTCTGATGTTGTATCACTAGGGTGCCCGGGGTAAGGCACCAGTCACGGGCCCGGGTTTGGGTCGTGACAAAAGTGGTATCAGAGCAGTTAATCCTCGGAAAGTGTCTACTGATCGTATCGGTGAGTCTTGATTATCGGTGTGTTGTGCACCACACCAATAATCAGGAGGCTATAGGATATTTAGGATTGGTTTCTATTTCTTCTCGCTCTGAGATCGTGCCCTAGAGCTGTGTGATAAGTTGGACCCTCTAACGTATTTCTTTCCCTTACCATTATGCCTCCGCGTGGGGCAACCCGGAGGGCGAGGCAAAGCGCGGAGGAGCTGCGAATAAATCTGAGAGGGTTACGAGGGCACAGCCCAACCATCACCGAGTTAGGTGCTTCGTTCGGGAAGTTATGCTCGTCGCCCAGCCCGAGTTTAGTACGGCGGCAGCGATTCCCTCTGCGGCCATGATATATGAACCGATTCCACGACCGAGGCGAGAATATAGATTGCAAAGAGGCGACCACATTACTAGCTATGGATTTGGCTACGGCAGAGTATACCGATGTCTGCGAGTCTTGATGACTATCTAAGAGAGGTTGTACAAGAGTAATTCTTGATTAGGCTTGAGCATGGCACGTATGCGGGCTTATCGCGTGGCCGAGAAGCGTAGAGATCGACGGGTTAACGAGGGGCGAGAAGAGGCGAACAACAAGGTCCTTTGGTAACTTTCGAGGCGAGTCACCTCACCAGCGGATTAGATTTGCACATCCACCAGTGCAGAGTGGTCTTCCACGGATTTCAGGACGTTCGGGGTATGCGAGTTGGTCGAACTCGTGGCTTCGGTTCACGATGTGGCGGACGTCATCCGGGAATGTCGTCTTTTAGTTGGTACTTGTTGTACCTACGACCGTCAGGGTCTGATGTCGAGAGAGTGTCCTTGTAGGAGGACTTAGCCTTCAGGATCGGTGGGTAGTCCGTCATCTTCCCTAGCTATGCGCCTGCGGGCGGGTTTGATTAGAACAACTTAAGGGAGTGAAGCGATGGATCTGAGTTTATCCTTAACCTCTGAGATCGGTATGTATGATAAAATGGGTATATCATAAGTGCTATGTTCTGATAGCAGTGTGTAAGTTGTGATTAGAAATCATGGTTAGTAACCGGGAAAGATTTGGGGGATAGAGAAAGTGTAAGCCTTAGAGCTTTTTACGTGGAGACCTTAGAGGCGACAATCTTGAGAGAAAGATTACATTTGTGTTTGATCCTTATCGGAGTGCATAGTGCACGTGAGCTATGTTTGGGATAAGTCACGAGTAGTGTGGAATGAAGGAGGGTAGTTGAGCTAAGAAGATCGCTAGGTTTTTTAAATGCGTGATTAGTGAGATTGTTCGGATTGGGAGCTAGTATTTTTGCGGCGTTGCGGTCGGGTTGAGGCCACGTTGTGGGTCAACGCGGCTGTATGGTGGAATTCGGTTGTGGTGGTCCCGCCTTGTGGTAGGTCACGAGGGTGTTAGGACCAAGTTTAGTTAACCAGACGTCTGAGTTCGTGGATGCGTTCGACCCGATGATCGGGCGAGGTCGGTCCTCTTGTCTTTAGTCGGGACCGTTTACTCGTGAGGTTATGCGAGATGGAATATCCGAAAGGTGGTAAAGTGCGCAGGTGCTGCTTTCACCTTATGAATGCAGATGATGGAGCCAGTTCTGTTATTTCTTTACGGAAGTTTTACCAGCAGGTTAGGAACTGGTGAGTCTCAGTGTCGCGTTCGCCACTCGGGCGGTGTTTGGATTTCGGGGGTAGTTGTGAGGATTGTTATCTCTGTTGGGAAGTGTTTTATAGCTACCATTTCGGTGTTCGGATATCGCGCGGCGCCTTGTAGGGGCGGAAGTGTAAGTTGTCGGTCGATTGGTTGACGTTGGCAAGGTTCGGATAGTTGGTTCATACGTGTTGAGGATGTGGATAAAGTGAAGCTTGTCTAGAAGAGGTTACGGCAGCTCGAGAAATCGTGCGGATAATCGCGGCGACGCTTAGAGTTGAGTTGACGGTCGGTCTTCTTGAAAGTACCACCCGGGTTGGGTGTGACGAGTTTTGGATAACAGAGGAACTTAGCGAGTTACTTTGGGCCCTTTTAAGTTCATGTGAAGAATAGGCCGGGTTTCTATATGTTAGCATTTGCCGTCCGACTTAGGAAGGCGATGCGTCGATCTTTTCGTATTGTTATGATCGGAAAGTATCGGAGATCCATCCAGAGTGTTCCCGATTAATGATGACCACGTTAGAGATAGTAACCGAGTTTTGGAAACCAAGCGATGTAAATGTGGTAAGAGTTAGTGTACGACAACCTCAGGGATCGCATGCAGCCCGGTACCATTTGTTGGGTCGCCGGAGTGACACTAGAACCTCGCGGCAAAGTGACAAAAGTGGTATCACGACGAGTAAAGGGAGAAGCGAACATGTATGGCGAGCATAGATGTGATCATTTCTTTTGGAAGGAGAAGGTGCGAAGGAAGTATATTTTAGACCCCGGAGAGAGGTGTTTGTGGTGATGTTAGAGGTGTTTCCTCGTGGACTTGGATGTAAGTATTTTGCGCAAGTTGTTTCTGTGGCCATGTGTGGCAAGTTTGTTTCGTAAGTATAGTAGTGAAGACTATACTGGCGCACGTTTGTTTTGAGACTTAGAAGGAACATTCGGGACGAATGTTTCTAAGGAGGGGAGAATGTTATACCCCGTATTTCCAGAGTATGTACGTAAGGACGTACGTAGAATAGTTTGGGCTTTAAAGTGGCTTGGCCGAAAATTATTTGTTCACAACACCCGATTAGAGTCGTTTTTTAAATGAAGCGTTTTACATAACTTGCGAAGGAAAATTCCGCTATGTCATTTCTAATTTTTGCGGATTTTTAGAGGCGAAACGTGTTGGACCAAGAGAGGCGCCACTTGGCACCTCTCATTGGTGGAGTGTGGGCGGTAAAGGTGGCGAGTGTGGCCATTTTGTCAAGGTTAGGTAGGATATTTTGTGTGTTAGTTGGTTAAGGTGCATGGGTGAATCTTGGCCTACACTTGCTATGCACTTGGCATGATCTTGGCCGTTGGTTGGCCTTTGCTGACCTATAAATACCCCATTGGAAGACTTCTTCATCCATTCCAAATATTTCCTAAGTGTTAAAAATCCTCCTCCTTTGTGTGGTGTTTCCCAACACCCCTCTCCCTTTGAGTTGGCACTTTGGCGAGAGCCCTCCCTCCCCCTTAGGTAGAGTACCCACTGTGGGGTGGTAGAGTATACACCCCCTTGTGGTGTTCTCGTATATACCCCTCTTGGTAGAAATACTCTCAAAAGTATTGTTATAATGCCCAAATTACCTTAGTAGTATACCTTGTTGTATTCTAAGGTCATACCTTACAAAAGCCCGATTATACTATTATACTTCCCGCTACCACCAAACCGAAACCCTAGGAAAATCTCCATGGTTAGTTGGAGTAGTATGTAGAAGTTGGTTAGAAACTAAGGTAGTTTGGTAAGGGTTTTGAGTTGGTTGGAGCGCTAAACGATTGCCCGATTGGATCGACTTTATACTCGGATAATTATGGGCTTATCGAGGTAAATATCTTGTCTATTGTAATTGGAAATTACATGATTGTTAGACCATATAGTTGAAGTATACTATATATATAGAAGCGAATCAACGTTGTTGTCGGCAATGTCTTTGGACTTAAGCTGAATAATAAGAAATCTTTTGAAAAGTCTTGTTGTTTTACATAGCTTTTACATGACCGTATTCTGATAGACTTGTGTAGCTTTTCTGAGGTAGAATTGCACGTCCGGTTAGATGTATGACCCACGGTTGGCTTGATGGCGGCCAGATAGAGGAGAGATTTACGCATTGCGGGGGGAGTCTTTGCCAATTTTACGTAGGATGTTACGGGGATATAAATGTTAATAAGCGCGCTTGGCCTTATAGGTCGTCGCGAGGTATGTGAACCTCTTCCATCTCTTCTAGCATGATATGTAACTGTAAACTATGTGAAGCGGTGAGCGTACGTGTTAAATGTATTTGATTGGTCTAAAACATAAAGTGTTATAACGGCTTTATGGGAAGTTGGTTATAACGACTTTATGTTGGTACGAAAATACTTGTGGTCTTTAAAAGGTAATCGATTTGAACTATAAGCGGCTTGTTATGTGTTAATAAAGAACTTGAAGTATTTCAAAAGATTTTTGAATCATTTTGAAAGAAGAAGTAATACTTGGTTTTGAAAAACTTAAGAGTTATACTAGCTTTATGGGAAGTTAGGTATAACGGCTTAAGAATGTTTCTCGATTTGAAATCAGAATGTGTATCGACAAACCAGTGCAGCGTTAATAACAGGAAATGTTTTGACTAATTAAGTATTATTAAAACCAGTAGAAACTTCCATCTGCATAGAAGCTAAGATGAGACAAAATGATATTTTCTAGATCACGGCTGCTGTAATAAGATTGTTATAAACAAGAATATCCTACTCACATATAAGGCTTATGTTTCTCAGATTGTTTAAGAGAGAATTATATTCTTAAATGAATAAGACTATGAACTACGAAACCTTTCTAAAATAAGAAACGTGAACATTTGAAATTAGGCAAACTTGGACGTTTGGAAAATAATGTTGTTACTTGATTTTACAAAGGTAAATGTTTTGGTTTAATTAAAAAAGACAGTCACTCTATTTTTTTACTACGGGTATTGTGTGACACTGTGAAGGTAACGTATCTTTTAAAGAGTTAATGTATGAAGTACTTTGGGAATAAAAACCCGATCTTGTTAATCATATAGTAGAAAGTACCTTGTGTGAACAACTTGATTGTATTGGTTTGTGATAGCCTTGTAATACTTTCCTGATTGCTTTGATAAGTAAACATGTTAGGATGCTACGTGTGATAGTATCTTGTGATGTTTGTGTAAAGGGGTTTCCCTTGATTGTGTTTATTAACTATCAGTCGTTATGATAGTATTGTGGCATTCATCTCTTGAGATGATTCCGGGGGTTAAGCTGCCCTCCGATGCGGGGTAGACTCAGGCGGGTCGATGGACCTATGATTCGAGAATACCTCATGCAGTCCCGGGCTATCGCGGAACTACGAGAGTTCCGTGTTAGTGTCGTCCTTTACGGGCATGCGGTCCTTGTGGCCGTGCGGATCGCGAAGTCGGGGCGATGCGGAGTAGCTACCCTCGATGCGGGGAATGCCTCATGCGGGCGATGAGATTGGCCTACGCGGAGTGCGGGAGTTCGAGTTAGACGCGTACATTGATCTGCGGGCAAGTGGCGGCTTTGATCACGTGACGGTCTGAGCAGATCTTATGATCTGATTCGCGACCTTGTTGGTGCGTGGGTTTTTAGTAGTCGGCTATGCCTTCGTACTTACCGTCTGCATTTTATTATGACACAGTGGGACACGGTGTTGGTGTGTTCCTTGGTGCTTTTATATCATGACTGCCGGTGAGGAAGGTATCACGGGCATGATTGATGTTGTGGGCTGAGACCCATTGTTATACTTGAGTGATGACTGAGGCGTGAGTCACGACTTGACATGGCTTGCTTTGTAAAGCGTAGTTTGGTTATCATACATGTCTCTGCTTTATATGATCGCTATGATTTCATTTACGATGCGTATTTTGATTTCACATACTAAATTTTTGTTATCGACCTCGCCTGGGGCTGCGTTAATGCCGCAGTTGAGGTACACCATCGTTGATCCTCGCTCTTAGGGTCACGATTCGGCGTTGGGAAAGCTCCGTTTCTCGGAGGCTTATCGGTGGTATAGTCCCTGCGTTGTAGGTATTTACATTCGTGGTATGGCGGGGCCCTGTCCGCCATTGTTGTCGTATCATTTCTTAGAGTGCATGTAATCGTTGTGGCGGGGTTTGTAAAAGGATTAAACTGCTCATGTTGAAAAGGTTGTTATTTATATATATGCCGAAAGGCAAGTTTTCTCAGTTATTGTTTCATATTTCATAATATGTCTTGTATCGTTTATGTTCGTGATTACTCGATGTTGTATCACTAGGGTGCCGGGGTAGGCACGATCACGCCCCTGGCAGGTCGTGACAGTTGGCCTTGGCTTGTCCTATAAATACCCCGCTGGAAGACTTGTTCATCCATTCCTAAACTTTCCTAAAGTCTTGAGAGCTTCCCGCTGGAGTGGTTGTCTCGTCCTCCCTTGTGAGGCCCCTGGCGAGAGCCCTCCCAGGCGAGAGTACCCCTAGTGGGGTAGGCCGAGGGTATACCCCCTGTGGTGTTGTCTCGTATAAATACCCACTCTTGGTAGAAATACTCTCAAAAGTATTGTTATAATGCCCAAATTACCTTAGCCGTATACCTTGTAGTATTCTAAGGTTATACTTATCTGAAAATCCTGAAATACTATTATACTACCCTTGATCCACAACCGAAACCCTAAGGAAAATCTCCATAGTTGGTTGGAGTATTAAGTAGAAGTTGGTTAGAACTTCTAAGGGTTGTTTGGAGGCGGGTCGGGCGCGGAGTAGGAGCTAAACCTCGCTCAGATCGACATTTAAACTCGGATAATTTTGGGCTTATCGAGGTAAACACTTTTGACCTTCTATTGTAATTGGAAATTACATGTTGTAGGAATGTATAGTTGAAGTATACTATATATAGAATGAACATAATTGTGCGGCAATGTCTTTTGACTTAAGCTGAATTTAAAGAAAAGAAGCGAATCGTAATTACATAGACTGTTTCTGATGAACTTGTGTAGCATTCTTGTGAAGTAGAATTGTACACGTCAGGTTAGATGTATAAACCCCGGTTGGCTTGATAGCCGGCCTCGATAGAGGAGGAGATTTCTGTGATTTGCGGGGGTGAGTCTTTGCGAATTTTACGTAGAATGTTCTACGATTAGACCTAGATGTTAATAAGCGCCTTGTGGCCTTATAGGTTGAAGTACCGTCGTGGCGCGATCTACTGGCTTAAGGAGTAGCCGACGGTTTGAGGTACTTGGGCGTTTTGCTATTAGTCGATAATCGTCGCGAGGTATGTGAACCTCTTCCTATCTCTTCTAGCATGATATGCGTGTAACTATGTAGTACGGTGAGCGTACATATGTTAAATGTATTTGATTGGTCTAAAACATAAAGTGTTATAACGGTTTTATGGGAAGTTGGTTATAACGACTTTATGTATGTAAGAAAATACTTGTGGTTTTAAAAGGTAATCGATTTGAACTATAACGGTTGGTTATGTGATAATAAAGAACTTGAAGTATTTCAAAAGATTTTGAATCATTTTGAAAGAAGAGTAATACTTAGTTTTGAAAACTTAAGAGTTATACTAGCTTTATGGGAAGTTAGGTATAACGGCTTAAGAATGTTTCTCGATTTGAAATCGAGTGTGTATCGACAAACCACCGCAGCGTTAATAAAAGGAAATGTTTTGACTGATTAAAACCGGAGAAACTTCCATCCGCATGAAGCTAAGATGAGACAAAATGATATTTCCTAGATCATGGTCTGTAATAAGATTGTTATAAACAAGAATATCCTACTCACATATAAGGCTTATGTTTTCTCAGATGGTTTAAAAGAGAATTATATTCTTAAATGAATAAGACTATGAACTACGAAACCTTTCTAAAATAAGAACCGTGAACATTTGAAATTAGGCAAACTTGGACGTTTGGAAAATAATGTTGTTACTTGATTTTACAAAGGTAAGTGTTTTGATTTACTTCAAAAGATAATCACTCTATTTTCATATACTACGGGTATTGTGTGACTTTTGTAAACGTAACGTATCTTTTAAAAGATAATGTATGAAGTACTTTGGGAATAGATACCCGATCTTGTTAATCATATATTAGAATGTACCTTGTGTGTATAACATGATTGTGTTGGTTTGTGATATCCTTGAAATACTTTCTTGTTGATTTGATAAGTAAACATGCTAGGATGCTACGTGTGTTAGTATCTTGTGATGTTTTGTGTAAAGGGGGTTTTCCCTCGACTACGCTTAAAGTTGTTTGACTCTCAGCCGTTATGTTGGTATTGTACCACTCACCTTGAATTGTCTCGGAGGTTGTCGCCTCCGTCTGCGGGGTAGACTCGGTGATGCAGGACCGTGATTCGAGAATACCTCATGCGGGTCGAGGATCCATGCGGAACTACGGGAGTTCCGTGTTAGTTTGCGGCCCTCGTGGTCACGCGGTCTTTGTGGCCATGCGGACTGCGAGTCGTGGCGATGCCGGGAGTAGCTACCCTCGACACGAGAATACCTCATGCGGGCCTATGAGGTTGGCCTATGCGAGCTACGGAGTTCGGTGGCTAGGCCACATTTGATCTGCGGGCGAGTGACGGCTTTGATCATGTGACAGTGCAGAGCGGATATCATGATCTGATTTATGACCCTGTTAGTACTGTGGGTGTTAGTAGTCGGTTATGCCTTCGTACTTACCCTGTACTGTTTTATTAGGACATAGGTGGGACCTGGTGTTCATGTGTATTTCTTGGTGCTTTTATATCATAAACTGCCGGCAGTGAGGAAGGTATTCCACGGGCATGATTGATGTTATGGGCGTGAGACCCATAGTTACATTTGAGTGATGACTTTGAGGGCGTGAGTCCCTGACTTGACATGACTGCCTATTTATTGTGATCGTAGTTTGGTTATCATACATGTCTCTGCTTTATAGACTATTATGATTTCATTTCTGATATTTTGATTTCACATACTTGGTACTGTTGTCGACCTCGCCGGGCTGCGTTCATCTGCAGTTGAGGTACACCGATCGTTGATCTTAGTTCGGGTCCGATTCAGCGTATGGGAAGCTCCGTTTCTCCGAGCTTATCGGTGGTATAGTCCACAATCGTTGTAGGTATTTACATTCGGGGTATGGCGGGGCCTGTCCGCCATTGTTGTCGATCATTCTTAGAAGTGCATGAAATGCCGTTGTGGCGAGTTGTAATGGGATGTATCGCTCGATTTTAAAATTGATTTATATATATGCCGTAAGGCAAGTTTTCTCCGATTACCGTTTCTTACTTCATAATATTTTCATGTCTTGTTTTATGTTCCGCTGATTACTCTGATGTTGTATCACTAGGGTGCCCGGGGTAAGGCACCAGTCACGGGCCCGGGTTCAGGTCGTGACACGATTCTGGTCGAACACATCCACGAACTCATACAATGGTCATCTAAACTTGGGCCTAGCACCCTCGTGACCCTACCACCTGGCGGGACTACCCAGAACTGACCCACCTAAACCGCCGCGGGTCGACGCGGCGCCATCAACCGACCAGCAATCGCGCGACACTTGCTCGCCGAAGCGGAACAATCTTACCTAATCAACTCGGAAAGCTACCACTTCCATCTCACACTACCCGTGAACTTATCACACAAATAATTCCCACGTCTACTTACTCGATAAGGGTCAAACATGAAATAAATCTTTTACTCGAGGCGACCTTACCTCTAAGGTCTCAATCGTGACCTAGTCTAAGGTTCACTTACCATGCCCCATACTTATCCTTCCAACTAACCACGTTTACGAATCACATTTTACGAAGCTATCCGAACATAACACTAAACACATCAACAAGCATACAAAACTCTAGAGGGTTAAGGATATACCTGAATCTACCGCTCCACTCTAATCATAAGTGCGCCTGCGGTATGCCGTAGAAGGTGATGAACACGCCACCTGGCGGTGGTGAGTCATTCTGTTTGCATCCTTCCTACTAGGCGGTTTCTCGTCATATGGCCACGGCGGCGCGGGAAAAACAAGCACGATAAAAAGACGACATTCCGGGATGACGTACGCCCACATCGTGCACCGAGAAAACACGAACCCGGCTAGAACCCGTATATCACGTGAACGAAGCCACGGAGCTCGACCGGCTCCGAATACCTGAGCGTCACGGCGGCTGGGGACCACTGTCTTGGTGGAGTACATAACTAGGCTAGCTTGAGGCGGTCGCCTCGAAAGTTACTAAAGGACCCTGTTGTTACGCCCTCTTACTGCGATCTCGGTCATTCCGTCGACCTCTCGTGCCTCGCATCCTAGTGCGTGAGCTTGCATGCAGCAATGTCCATGCGGTGAAGAGCTACACCGTACAAGCCTCGCCAAGTAATCATCCGGCCCGGTGGCGTGGCGGTGTACTCATCCTCCATTTCAGCTACCACGGGAACATACCGAAGCTAATGAGTCGAACTCCACATTGTACTCTCTAACCATCCGCGTCTGCCTCAACGTCAAAAATCTACGGCGAGCCCTCGCCATTTGTGGGGGCAAGAAATGTGCAAGAAAAGCCCGAGAACTTCGTCCCAAACGGCTGGAAGTGCATGCTCTTCCGGGACAACTCCACGAATCAAACCGATCAGCTGCAGATCACGCGGTGATGCGAACCAATACCACCGACTACGCCTGCGAGACTCGATCACTCTCGTGATCGTGTAGGTGTCGGATAAACTCACGAGGTCATCCTCGCCTCTCGATCCATAGAACAACGGCGGGCTAAAACTTCGAAAGTCCAGTAGCCTCAGCTATGCGCTCGGGGTGAACTACGGGTGCTCGGGCCGGAGGCTGCTGCGTCCAACCTATCCTCATATCGCCACGACCACGGCGATGGCGAGCCATCTCCTTGTACCCATCTCATTTGCTCGGTGTGGGACCGAGGCTCAGTGCGTAGTCTCGGCACCAGCGCTGCTGACTCGCTCTCTTGGTCTTTGGCGCGTCGCGAAACCCGCCCGTCAAGCATAATCTCGACCGGCCGGGCTGCGCCCTGTACTCCTCGTATCTCGTGGCGGCACCCTCGGTATGCCGCCAGGCTCTGGTTGCACTGCGCGGAGGCATAACGGTAAAACGAGATACGTCGGAGGGTCCACTACAACTGACTCTAAGGCACGATCTCGAATGAGAAGAATGGAAACCAATCCTAAATGTCCTATAGCCTCACGATTATAGATGTGTGCCTGACACAGATAATCAAGACTACTAGACGGTCGTAGACACTTTCAGGATTAAGCTCACGATACTTTTGTCACGACCGAACCGGGCGTGGTAGTGCTACCCGGCACCCTAGTGATACTACATCGAGAAAATCAGCGAAAATAAAAACATGAACATGAATTAAGAGACAAGATAAATAAGCAAGCAAGCAAAATTTGCCTTCATATATAAATAAATACCGACAGTTATCCTTTACAAACCACACCCCAGCAATTACTCTGACCTCTAAGATTTTTACAGGTATGGCGGGCGGGGCCATATACCCGAATGTATAAGAATCTCTGACTCGTGGTAACATACCAAAAGATAAGCCTCGAAGAAAATGGGCTTCAGCACGTGCTGTGATCTTATGAGCGAGGATCCTGACCGATGTACTTCCACTGCGGCGTGAGCGGCCCGAAGGAGTCGATAACAGTACCAAGTATGTGAAAGCGTAAAAGGCGTAAATGAAATCATTATAGTCTATATAAAGCGGAGACATGTATGATAACGGATGAAATCGTGTCGGCCCCGTCCTGGGACTCGGTGAATAATCGGATGATGCGTGTCTCCGCCATCGTGGGACTCGGTGTATAATCGGATGAAATCGTGTCCTGCCCATCTCGTGGGACTCGGTGTATAATCAAATGGAATACGTGTCCGCCCATCTCGTGGGACTCGGTGTATAATCAAATGAAATCGTGTCCTCGCCGTCGTGGGACTCGGTGTAGAATCGTTCATAACAATCAACCGCTTCATCGAGAGGCGAGTGCAGAAATACAACAAAGGCTATCACAACAAGCATAGGCAAGTTTCACAACAACAAGCATAGGCAAGCTTAACAACAAGCATAGCAAGTTATACACAACTCAAAGTACTTTCATTTTATGCCAAAGTCCGGTTTTAACCTAAAGTACTACGTCGTTAAATTCCTTTTAAAGATCCATTTCTTTTACAAAGGTCACGACACCGTAGTATAAAAATAGAGTGACTAACATTGTTAAGTAAACAAAATGCTTTCCTTTGTAAAATCAAGTAACAACCTTATTTTCCAAGCGTTGAGTTTGCCTAATTTCAAATGCTCAAGTTTCTCATTTTAGAAAAGGTTTAGTAGTTCATAGTTTTAATCCTTTAAAACATAATTCTCCTTTAAACGTTTTGAAACATATGTCTTATATGTGAGTAGGTTATTCTTGTTTATAATCAATCTTATTAAGCGACCATGATCTAGGAAATGTAATATAATTTTGTCATCTTAGCTTCATGCGGATGGAGGTTTCTCTGTGTTAATACCATACTTCATTATTCAATACATTTTCCTTTATTAACAGTTGCGATGGTTTGTCGATACTCGTTCGATTTCAAATCGATGAAACATTATTCCTTTTAAAACAGTACTCATTACTCGAATGAGGTTTCACACTTTAACAAAATTCATATCAATACCATTAAGTCAAGTCTCTTATCTTAAAAATCAAGAAACCATTCTTTTATCATTCTTAAGACGTTATACCTAACTTCCCGTAAAGCTAGTACAACTCTTATGTTTTCAAAGCCAAGTATTACTCTTCTTTCAAAAAGGTCTTTTGAAACACTTCAAGTTCTTTATTACTACCCATCAAATCCGTTATAAGTCAAAATCGGTTACCATTTGAAACCAAAGCATTTTCTTACCTCGTAAAGTGTTATAACCAACTTCCCATAAAAGTTATAACACTTTATGTTTCAAACAATCAAATACATTAAACACATGCGTCTACCGTACTACATAGTTATACATATCATGCTAGAACAGATAGGAAGAGGTTCACATACCTCGCGACGATTATCGACTAATAGCAAAGTGCTCCAGTACCTCAAACCGTCGGCTACTCGCAGCCAAGTAGATCACGCCATCGTAGTACTTCAACCTATAGAGGCCACAAGGCGCCTATTAACATCCTAGATCTCAATGTAGAATATTCTACAGAAAATTCGGCAGCACTCCCCCACACATAACGGCGTAAATCTCTCTATCGGTGACTGCAAGCCCACTGGGGTTTGCACGCCTAACCTGGCGTGTACAATTCTACTCACAGAATACTACAAGTCTATCTGATACACCCCATGTAATTACAGTTCGGTTACTCTTAAAATTCAGGCTTAAGTCGCAAGACATCAGTAAGTATTATTCAGGCTTAAGTCAAAAGACATTGCCGCACAACTATGTTCAGTTCTATATATAGTATACTTAACTATATACTCCTACAACATGTAATTTCCAATTACAACAGAAGGTCAAGAATGTTTACCTCGATAAGCCCAAAATTATCCGAGTTTATAATGTCGATCCTGAGCAAGGTTTAGCTCCTACTCCGTGCGCTCCAATCCGCTCCAAACAACCCTTAGAAGTACTAACCAACTTCTACTTAAATACTCCAACTCGATATGAAGATTTACTTAGGGTTTCGGTTTGAGACTAAAAGGACAAAAGGTATTATTTCCGGGCTCTACGTATAGAGGTAACTTTTGGAATACAACAAGGTAAAGGCTAAGGTATTTTGGGCATTATAACAATACTTGGAAGACAACTTTCTACCAAGGGGGGGGGGGGTACCTCTCGGCCACACCACTAGGAGGAGGGAACCTGCGGCCACAAGGCCACCTCAGGGGAGGAAGGCTTGGGGACGAGAACAACAAGAGGAGAGGAAGGATTGCAAGACTTAGAACACATTTGGATGATGAAGTCTTCAACAAAGGGAGGGTATTTATAGGAAGCCAGGGCCAACCAATGGACAAGATCAAGCCATGTGCAAGGCAAGTGTAAGGCCTTGATCAAGCCAAGTGCACCCTAACCCCTACTCCACAAAACACTCCACAAAACAAGGCACAAAACAAGCCCCAAATCAAGGCCATTCGTCCTGTTATACCCCGTATTTCCAGAGTATGTACGTAAGGACGTACGTATAAAATTTGAGCCTTAAGATAGGCAAGATTCGAAATTTGTACACAACACCCGGTTAGAGTCGTGTTTGGACGAAAACGTTCCACACCTTTAGTAGGGAAAATTCCGGCTATGTCATTTATAATTTTTGCGGATTTTTCCGAGAGACGTAATATTTTGGACCAACGGGAGGGTGACATGTGTCACCCTCACATTGGAAGAGGTTGGACGGCAAATGGGCTAAGCTTGCACGTTTTTGGTGTTGAATTTGTGGTCAAGGGTTAGGTAGGATATTTTGTGTAGATGGATAAGGTTGCACATGGCTTAATCTTGGCCTTACACTTGCCTTGCACTTGGCACCATCTTGGCCATTGGTTGGCCTTCACTTGACCTATAAATACCCCCTTAGTTTATGAACTTTCTTCATCCAAATTGAGCAATCTATCTAAGTCTCAAACTACTCCCTCTTAGCTTGAGCTTTTCGTCCCTCTCCCCCCCTCCTAGTTGAGCTTGGCCGAGAGCCACCACACCCGCCCCCCGGGTATGCCTTGGCCGAGGGGTACCCACCCCCTCGCCTAGTTGTCTCGTCTAAATACCCCCCTTGGTGATATAGAAATACTCTCCTAGTATTCTTATAAGGCCCAAAATACTCTAGCCCTTATACCTTATAGTACTTTCCAAAGTACCCTTTATCTGAAAAACCCTGAAAATACGATTATACCTCCTTTAGCCACTAAACGAAACCCTAAAGGAAATATTCACCCGTAGTTGAAGTATTAAGTAGAAGTTGTGTAGACACTTCTAAGGGTTTCTTGGGCGTTTTGGAGCACACCAGATAGGAGCTAAACCTTGTTCGTGAAGCGACATTTAACTCGGATAATTTTGGGCTTATCGAGGTAAATATCTTGTCCCTATTGTAATTGGAAATTACATGATTGTTAGAATATATAGTTGAAGTATACTATATATAGAATGAATATTGAATAGAATCGAACGTAGTTAAATCGTAATGTCTTTTGACTTAAGCTGAATAAGAATTGAACGATAAACACATAGAAGGATAAATAAGAGAAGAATCAGTAATTACATAGAATTTGTATTGATAGACTTGTAGTATTATCGTGGTAGAATTATACATGCCGGTTAGGCGTGCAAACCCACTCGTTGGCTTGGTAGCGGCCTCGGTAGAGAGGAGATTATACTGTTGCGGGAGGAATTTTCTTAGAATTTCTGTTCCAGAATATGGAGCAATGAGATCTAGATGTTAATAAGCGCCTTGTGACCTTATAGGTTGAAGTACTACGTGTGGTGCGATCTACGTGGCTTAAGGAGTAGCCGACGGTTTGAAGTACTTGGAGCATTTTGCTATTAGTCGATACTAAATCGCGAGGTATGTGAACCTCTTTCTATCTCTTCTAGCATGATATGTGTGTAACTATGTAATGCGGTAGACGTCACGTGTGTTTAATGTATTTGATTGGTTTGAAACATAAAGTGTTATAATGGCTTTATGGGAAGTTGGTTATACGACTTTATGTAGGTAAGAAAATGCTTTGTGGTTTCAAAGGAGTAGATTTGACTTATAAAACGGATTTGATGTGTAGCAATACTTGGTTTTGAGAACTTAAGAGTTATACTAGCTTTATGGGAAGTTAGGTATAACGTCTAAAAGAGATAAAAAAAGAATGGCTATTTAATCTTAGGAGTTAAGAGACTTGATCTTATAAGACAAGAGACTCAACTTAATTAAATTGATTTGAATGTTGTAAGATGTGTGAAACCTCATTCGTGAGTAATGAGTACTTGGTTTTTGAAAGGAATAATGTTTTACTGATTTCGGAAATCAGAATGTGTATCGACAAACCACTGCAGCGTTAATAAAGGAAAATGTATTGAATAATTAAGTATTATTAAAACCAGTAGAAACCTCCATCTGCATAGAAGCTAAGATGAGACAAAATGATATTACATTTTCTAGATCATGGCTGCTCAATAAGGTTGATTATGAACAAGAATAACTGCTACTTTATGGCATATGTTACTCAATTGTTTTAAAAGAGATTAAGACATTGAACTATGAAACTTTCCTAAAAAAAAAGAGACTTGTGTAATTGAAATTAGGCAAACTGGAACTTTAGGGAAAAGAAAGGCATTGTGTTGTCTTAAAATGGTTTAAAACATAAAGTGTTATAACAGCTTTATGGGAAGTTGGTTATAACGACTTTATGAAAACAAAAGAAGGGTTTTTATCATTGGTTTTAATGTGGTAACTTGACTTTAAAAGGAAAAGTGTTTTGGTCTAAAAATAAGGCATAGTGTTGCCTTAATTTGATTTTTAAAAAGGAAAGTATGGAAGTTGTTTTGGTTTACTTAAAGGATGTAAGTCACTCTATTTTATACTACGGTATCGGGTGACTTTTATAAAAGAATGAATCTCTTAAAAGGAATTTAACGTCGTAGTACTTTAGGGTTAAAACCGGACCTTGGCATAAAATGAAAGTACTTTGAGTTGTTGTGAAACGCTATGCTTGTTGTTGTGAAACTTGCCTATCTTGTCGTGATAGCCTTTGTTGTGCAAGAATTGTGTTTCTATACTACCGCGCCTCGATGGAGGGTCGGTTGACTTGTTGAGAACTTACTTGGACATGCGGCGGTGGCGAAGAAATTCCACAGTGCGTTCGCATTGATTGTGTTACTTTTGCTAATCGCTTTGGACATCTTGACACGATCGTAGCGCGCGGGTATGCTTCCATTTTGATCTCGCTTTATTGTTTCCCTTTGGGCATCGACCGCGATCGTAGCGCGGGTATGTTTCCATTTGGAATCTTTGCTTTATTATTTCCCTTTGGGCATCGCGACCACGATCGTAAGCGCGCGGGTATGTTTCCATTTGGAAAGTGTCTTATTGTTTCCCTTTGGACATCGACACGATGCGTAGCGCGGGTATGCTCCCATTTGGATTCTGTCTTGTTGATATCATATCATGCTGCCGCGGTGAGAGGAATTCCACGCAGTGATGATTTGGAGCGTGAGTCCACGACCTAATATATTTGTTTATATGTTGTATCGTAGTTTGGTTATCATACATGTCTCTGCTTTATATAGCGCTATGATTTCATTCTGATATTTCTGATTTCACATACTTGGTACTGTTATCGACCTCCTTCGAAGTGCGTTCATCTGCGGTAGAAATCGTCATCGATCCCGCTTTTAGGATCACCTTTCAGTATTGGAAGCTCAGTTCCTTCGAGGCTTATCTTTTGGTATGTGTTCCCGAGTTGTAGGTTATTGTACATTCGGGGTATGGCGAGGCCCTGTCCGTCATAGTTGTTGTAAATCTTAAGTGCATGCCTTTGTTGTGGCGGGGTTTGTAAAAGGATAAGCGTTCGGTTTTATGTATATATCTTGAAAGCAACTGTTGGGTTGGCTGTTTATTTATTATGTCTCTCATTTCATGTGTAAAGTTTTATTTCCATTGGTTTTCTCGATGTTGTATCACTAGGGTGCGGGTAAGGCACGATCACGGGCGGATTAGTCGTGACAAAAGTGGTATCGAGCGATTAGTCCTCGGAAAGTGTCTCTGCACCGTGTCTAGTAGAGTCTTGATTATCGGTGTGTTGTGCACCACATCTATAATCGTCCCGGAGGCTATAGGACATTTAGGATTGGTTTCCATTCTTCTCATTACGAGATCGTGCCTTAGAGTGTGTGATAAGTTGGACCCTCGGCGTATTCCTTTCCTTTACCGATTATGCCTCGCGTAAGGCAACCGGGCCCGAAGAAGCGGCGGCGAGGAGGCGTGAGTAAACGGCGCGGTCTACGAGACCACGATACTGAGCCTCGATCCCACGATGCAGGCGAGAGAGATGGGTTCTGAAGATGGCCCGATTCTTGGCGAGATCGTGGCGAACGTGAGATAGGCCCGGATCGGCGATTCCAGCCCAATAGCACCCGTAGTCCACCCCGGCGAGCGGTTTGAGACTACGGGATTTTACGAGTGTAACCTCCGAGTTTTATGGGTGAGGCACGAGGATGATCGCGAGGAGTTCATCCGGCGATTCTGGATCATGAGAGTGATCAAGGCATCGGAAACCGAGTCGGTGGTCCTAGGTTCGCATCAATTTGCGTGATACGCGGATCGGGTTTGATCGTGGGAGCTGTCGGGAGAGCATGCACTTCGGCTTTATGGGCGAGTGCTCAGAGGCCTGTCTTGCACATTTCTTACCTCCACAGATGAGGAGGGCTCGGGCAGACAGATTTTTGGTGTTGCGGCAGAACGGGCGTACGGTTCGGGAGTACAATGTGGAGTTCGACTCATTGGCGTGCGTCCCGCGTTGGTAGCTAGTATGGAGGATCGAGTGCACCGATATATTCTGAGATCGATGATTACCTAGCGAGAGTTGTTGGGTGTAGCTCTTGTGGGCATGGATATTGCCGCATGCGAGCTTATGCACTTGGAAGTGAGGCGGAGGAATCGGCGAAATGACCAGTCGGCGAAGAGGCGAGCAGCGAGGTCCTTTGGTGACTTTCGAGGCGGACCGCCTCGGCCGACTAGTTATGCGCCTCGCCCGATCTGAGTGGTCCTCCACAATCTTGAGCATCGAGTATTCGGAGGCGGTCGGGGCTCCAGGTTGATTTTCGGGAGGCGGGGTGTTAGCGGTGAAGCCACCCTACCTCGTTGTGACCGTGTGGTAGACTCCACGTGAGAGTGTCGTGCTAGTCAGGAGTTTGTTTTACATGCGGCCAGCGAGGCCATTTAGGAGAGAAACTGTCCGACCCGGTAGCACTGGTAGGATAGCACAGAATCTGAGATCGGTTGTGGGTTCTTCACCTTCCATACGAGCGGGATGTTCATACACGGCGAGCCACGGTAGAAGGTCGCGGTGGAAGTTCCCGATTTTAGCGGTCCTCTGAACCACCTACTTTCGGTATATCCTTAACCCTCAGAGTTTTGTATGTATTGATGTTGTGATTAGTGTTATGTTCGGATAACTTTGTGCTAAAATGTGATGTAGAACACAGTTAGTGAGAAGGGTAAGCTTGAGGGTGAGGAAATGATGAACCTAGAATATTCTGATTGAGACCTTAGATGTAAGGCCGTCTTGAGTACAAGTTTTGCAAGTGATCCTTGTCGGAGTGCATTTTATGCCTAGAATGTATTGTGTGATAAGTCCAGGTAGTGTGAAATGGAAGTGGTGGCTTTCATGACTGTAGAGGTAAGATTGTTCGGATCGAGCGAGAGAGGTCGGCGTGAGATGCTCGGGTTGAGGGCGTGTTGCGTATCAACCGTGGCCGGAATGAGGTAGGGTCGACTCAGGTGGTCGCCAGTGGTAGGGTCACGAGGGTGCTAGGCCAGTTTAGTTGACCATCGTATGAGTTCGTGGGTGTGTTCGATCGAGCGGTCGTGAAGGCGGGGATGGCCTTAAGGAAGATTGAGGCTAGTAAGATGACCAAGTTTGGAGGTAGTGACTCAAGGGTTGGAAAGCGAGCGTTGACTAAAGTGTGATGCATTATACTAGAAGAGTTCAAGTGTTAGAAGAGTGCGGACGAGTAAGGGTAGAGGCGAGCATGTATTGCGAGCATAGATATGATCATTTCTTGTGAAGGGAGAAGGTGCGAAGGATGTATATTTTAGACCTCAGGAATCGCATGCAGTCCGGTACCATTTGTTGGGTCGCCGGAGTAACACTAGAACCTCGCGGCAAAGTGACAAAGTTTGTGATGTTAGAGGTGTTTCCTCGTGGACTTGGATGTAAGTATTTATGCGGGTGTTTCGTGGCGATTGTGGCGTTGGCAACTTATTAGAAGAACTCTATCGTTATCCGTCTTGAGAAGGAACATTCGGGGCCGAATGTTTCTAAGGAGGAGAATGTTATACCCGTATTTCAGTATATGCGTGGGGCGTGCGTATAAAATTTGAGCCTTAAGATAGGCAAGATTCGAAATTTGTACACAACACCCGGTTAGAGTCGTTTTTAGGCGAAAGCGTTTCCACGACTTCGTAGGAAAATTCGGCTATGTCATTTATAATTTTTTGCTTTTTTTAGAGGCGTAACATTTTGGACCAGCGGGAGGGTGACATGTGTCACCTCACATTGGAAGAGGTTGGACGGAAAATGGGCTAAGCTTGCGTTTTGGTGTTGAATTTGTGGTCAAGGGTTAGGTAGGATATTTTGTGTAGATGGATAAGGTTGCACATGGCTTAATCTTGGCCTTACACTTGCCTTGCACTTGGCACCATCTTGGCCATTGGTTGGCCTTCACTGACCTATAAATACCCCTTGGTTGATGAACTTTCTTCATCCAAATTGAGCAATCTATCTAAGTCTCAAACTACTCCCTCTTGGCAGCTTTTCGTCCCTCTCCCCCTCCTAGTTGAGCTTGGCGAGAGCCACCACACCTCCCCTTGTGAAGCCTTGGCGAGGGTACCCCACAGCCTAGTTGTCTCGTATAAATACCCCTTTGTGATATAGAAATACTCTCTAGTATTGTTATAATGCCCAAAATACTCTAGCCCTTATACCTTATAGTACTTTCCAAAGTACCGCTTTATCTGAAAAACCCGGAAAATACGATTATACCTCCTTTAGCCACTAAACGAAACCACTAAGGAAATATTCACCGTAGTTGAAGTATTAAGTAGAAGTTGTGTAGACAACACAGGGTTTCTTGGAGCGTTTTGGAGCACACGAGTAGGAGCTAAACCTTGTTCGGGGCGACATTTAACTCGGATAATTTTGGGCTTATCGAGGTAAATATCTTGTCCCTATTGTAATTGGAAATTACATGATTGTTAGAATATATAGTTGAAGTATACTATATATAGAATGAATATTGAATAGAAATGAGCGTAGTTAAATCGTAATGTCTTTTGACTTAAGCTGAATAAGAATTGAGCGATAAACACATAGAAGGATAAATAAGAGAAGCTGACTGTAATTACATAGGGTGTATTACGATAGACTTGTGTAGTATTCGTGAGTAGAATTATACACGCCGTTAGGCGTGCAAACCCCCACCGGTTGGCTTGGTAGCGGCCTCGGTGAGAGGAGATTAGCTTGTTGCGGGGAGGTCTTGCGAATTTTTACGTAGAATATGGAGCAATGAGATCTAGATGTTAATAAGCGCCTTGTGGCCGTATAGGTTGAAGTACTACGTGTGGTGCGATCTACGTGGCTTAAGGAGTAGCCGACGGTTTGAAGTACTTGGAGCATTTTGCTATTAGTCGATGCTCGTCGCGAGGTATGTGAACCTCTTCCTATCTCTTCTAGCATGATATGTGTGTAACTATGTAGTGCGGTGACGTACGTGTGTTTAATGTATTTGATTGGTTTGAAACATAAAGTGTTATAACGGCTTTATGGGAAGTTGGTTATAACGACTTTATGTAGGTAAGAAAATGCTTTGTGGTTTCAAAGGGTAAGCGATTTGACTTATAAAGCGGATTTGATGTGTAGCAATACTTGGTTTGAGAACTTAAGAGTTATACTAGCTTTATGGGAAGTTAGGTATAACGTCTAAAGAGATAAAAAAAGAATGGCTATTTAATCTTAGGAGTTAAGAGACTTTATCTTATAAGACAAGAGACTCAACTTAATTAAATTGATTTGAATGTTGTAAGATGCGTGAAACCTCGTTCGTGAGTAATGAGTACTTGGTTTTGAAAGGAATAATGTTTCTTGATTTGGAAATCGAATGTGTATCGACAAACCAACTGCGGCGTTAATAAAGGAAAATGTATTGAATAATTAAGTATTATTAAAACCAGTAGAAACCTCCATCTGCATGAAGCTAAGATGAGACAAAATGATATTACATTTTCTAGATCATGTTTTGCTCAATAAGGTTGATTATGAACAAGAATAACCTACTCGCCTATGGCATATGTTACTCAATTGTTTTAAAAGAGATTAAGACATTGAACTATGAAACTTTCCCAAAAAAAGAGACTTGTGTAATTGAAATTAGGCAAACTGGAACTTTAGGGAAAAGAAAGGCATTGTGTTGTCTTAAAATGGTTTAAAACATAAAGTGTTATCTTGACTTTATGGGAAGTTGGTTATAACGACTTTATGAAAACAAAAGAAGTGTTTTTATCATTGGTTTTAATGTGGTAACTTGACTTTAAAAGGAAAAGTGTTTTGGTCTAAAAATAAGGCATAGTGTTGCCTTAATTTGATTTTTAAAAAGGAAAGTATGGAAGTTGTTTTGGTTTACTTAAAAGATGTAAGTCACTCTATTTTATACTACGGTATCGGGTGACTTTTATAAAAGAATGAATCTCTTAAAAGGAATTTAACGTCGTAGTACTTTAGGAGTTAAAACCGGACCTTGGCATAAAATGAAAGTACTTTGAGTTGTTGTGAAACACTTTTATGCTTGTTGTTGTGAAACTTGCCTATGCTTGTCGTGATAGCCTTTGTTGTGCAAGAATTGTGTTTCTATACTACGCGCCTCGATGGAGGGTCGGTTGACTTGTTGAGAACTTACTTGGACATGCCGTGATGTGAAGAAATTCCGCGCATGCGTTCGTTGATTGTGTTACTTTTGCTAATCGCTTTGGACATCGACCACGATCGTGGCGCGCGGGTATGCTTCCATTTTGATCTTGCTTTATTGTTTCCCTTTGGGCATCACGACCACGATGCGTAGCGCTGCGGGTATGTTTCCATTTGGAATCTTTGCTTTATGGTTTCCCTTTGGGCATACTGACACGATGCGTAGCACACGGGTATGTTTCCATTTGGAAAGTTGTTTTATTGTTTCCCTTTGGACATACTGACACGATGCGTAGCGCACGAGTATGCTCCCATTTGGATTGCTGTCTTGTTGATATCATATCATAGACTGCCGGTGAGGAAGGAATTCCAGCACAGTGATGATTTGGGCGTGAGTCACGACCTAATATATTTGTTTATATGTTGTATCTTGTAGTTTGGTTATCATACATGTCTCTGCTTTATATAGACGCTATGATTTCATTTCTGATATTTCTGATTTCACATACTTGGTACTGTTGTATTGACCTCCTTGGCTGCGTTCATCTGCATGGTAGAAATACATTGTCGTCGATCCCATTTTAGGATCACCTTTCAGTATTGGGAAGCTCCGTTCCTTGGAGGCTTATCTTTTGGTATGTGTTACCTGAGTTGTAGGTTATTGTACATTAATGCGTATGGCGGGTCCCTGTCCCGTCATAGTTGTTGTAAATCTTAAGTGCATGCTTTGTTGTGGGCGGGGTTTGTAAAGGATAAGCGTTGGGTTTTATGTATATATCATGAAGGCAAGCTGTTGGGTTGGCTGTTTATTTATTATGTCTCTCATTTCATGTGTAAAGTTTTATTTCCATTGGTTTTCTCGATGTTGTATCACTAGGGTGCGGTAAGACACGATCCACGGGCGGATTAGTCGTGACAAAAGTGGTATCGAGCGATTAGTCCTCGGAAAGTGTCTGACCGTGTCTAGTAAGTCTTGATTATCGGTGTGTTGTGCACCACATCTATAATCAGGAGGCTATAGGACATTTAGGATTGGTTTCCATTCTTCTCATTCTGAGATCGTGCCTTAGAGCTGTGTGATAAGTTGGACCCTCGACGTATTCCTTTCCTTTACGATTATGCCTCGCGTAAAACCCGCCGGGCGAAGAAGCGGCGTGAGGAGGCGTGAGTAAGCGTGGCGATCTCTACGAGACCATAAGACACGAGCCTCGTCCCGATGGAAGCGAGAGGAGATGGAATTCTGAAGATGGCCCGATTCTTGCGAGATCGTGGCGAACGTGAGATAGGCAGATCACGGCGATTCTGCCCAATAGCACCGTAGTCCACCCCCGAGCGCATTTGAGACTACGGGATTTTTACGAGTGTAACCCTCCGAGTTTTATGGGTCGAGGCACGAGGATGATCCGCAGGAGTTCATCCGGCGATTCTGGCGGATCATAAGTGATCAAGGCATCGGAAACCGAGTCGGTGGTCCTAGGTTCGCGTCGGTGCGTGATACCGCATGATCGGGTTTGATTCGTGGGAGCCGTCGGGAGAGCATGCGACTTCCGACTTTATGGGCGAGTTCTCGAGGCCTTTCTTGCACATTTCTTACCTCGCGGATGAGAGGGCTCGGGCGACAGATTTTTGTGTGTTGCGGCGAGCAGGCGTGCGGTTGGGAGTACAATGTGAGTTCGACTCATTGGCCGGTGCGTCCCGCGTTGGTAGCTAGTATGGAGGATCGAGTGCACCGATATGTTCAGGATCGATGATTACCTAGCGAGAGAGTTGTTGGTGTAGCTCTTCAAGCATGGATATTGCCGCATGCAGCTTATGCACTTGGAAGTGAGGCGGAGGAATCGGCGAAATGACCAAGGTCGGTGAAGAGGCGAGCAGCCAGTCCTTTGGTGACTTCGAGGCGGACCGCCTCGTGAGACTAGTTATGCGCCTCCGCCCGATCTGAGTGGTCCTCCACAATCTTGAGCATCCAGTATTGAGGCAGTCGGGGCTCGAGGTTGATTTTGGGAGAAGCGGGGTGTTAGCGGTGAAGCCACCCCTACCTCGTTGTGACGTGTGGTAGACTCCACGGTGGGAGTGTCGTGCTAGTCAGGGAGTTTGTTTTACATGCGGCAGCGAGGCCATTTAGGGAGAAACTGTCAGGCCGAGTATGCTGGTAGGATAGCACAGAATATGAGATCGATTGTGGGTTCTTCACCTTCCATAGCGAGCGGGATGTTCATACCGTGAGCCACGGTAGAAGTCGCGGTGGAAGTTCCCGATTTTAGCGGTCCTCTGAACCACCTACTTTCGTGTATATCCTTAACCCTACAGAGTTTTGTATGTATTGATGTTGTGATTAGTGTTATGTTCGGATAGCTTTGTGCTAAAATGTGATGTAGAACTGGTTAGTGAGAAGGGTAAGCTTGAGGTGAGGAAATGATGAACCCTAGAATATTCTGATTGAGACCTTAGATGTAAAGTCTTGAGTACAAGTGTTTGCCAGTGATCCTTGGCGGAGTGCATGTGGATGCCTAGAATGGCTTGTGTGATAAGTCACAGGTAGTGTGAAATGGAAGTGGTGGCTTTCATGACTGTAGAGGTAAGATTGTTCGGATCGAAACGAGAGGGTCGGCGTGAGATGCTCGGGTTGAGGGCGTGTTGCGTATCAACCGTGGCCGGAATGAGGTAAGTCAGCTCTGGGTGGTCCCGCCAGTGGTAGGTCACGAGGGTGCTAGGCCCAAGTTTAGTTGACCATCGATGAGTTCGTGGGTGTGTTCGATCGAGCGATCGTGAAGGCGGGGATGGCCTTAAGGAAGATTGAGGCTAGTAAGATGACCAAGTTTGGAGGTAGTGACTCAAGGGTTGGAAAGCGAGCGTTGACTAAAGTGTGGTACGTATACTAGAAGAGTTCAAGTGTTCGAAAAGAGTACGACGAGTAAGGGTAGAGGCGAGCATGTATTGCGAGCATAGATATGATCATTTCTTGTGAAGGGAGAAGGTGCGAAGGATGTATATTTTAGACCTCAGGAATCGCATGCAGTCCGGTACCATTTGTTGGGTCGCCGGAGTGACACTAGAACCTCGCGGCAAAGTGACAAAGTTTGTGATGTTAGAGGTGTTTCCTCGTGGACTTGGATGTAAGTATTTATGCGGGTGTTTCGTGGCCAATTGTGGCGTTGGCAACTTATTAGAAGAACTCTATCGTTATCCGTCTTGAGAAGGAACATTCGGGACGAATGTTTCTAAGGAGGGGAGAATGTTATACCCCGTATTTCAGTATGCGTGGGGCGTGCGTATAAAATTTGAGCCTTAAGATAGGCAAGATTCGAAATTTGTACACAACACGGTTAGAGTCGTTTTTAAAAAGCGTTTCCACAACTTTCGTAGGGAAAATTCGGCTATGTCATTTATAATTTTTGCGGATTTTTAGAGGCGTAACATTTTGGACCAGCGGGAGGGTGACATGTGTCACCCTCATTGGAAGAGGTTGGACGGCAAATGGGCTAAGCTTGCACGTTTTTGGTGTTGAATTTGTGGTCAAGGGTTAGGTAGGATATTTTGTGTAGATGGATAAGGTTGCACATGGCTTAATCTTGGCCTTACACTTGCCTTGCACTTGGCACCATCTTGGCCATTGGTTGGCCTTCACTTGACCTATAAATACCCCCTTAGTTGATGAACTTTCTTCATCCAAATTGAGCAATCTATCTAAGTCTCAAACTACTCCTCTTAGCTTGAGCTTTCGTCCCTCTCCCCTCCTAGTTGAGCTTGGCGAGAGCCACCACACCCTCCTTGTGAAGCCTTGGCGAGGGTACCCACTAGCCTAGTTGTCTCGTATAAATACCCCCTTTGTGATATAGAAATACTCTCTAGTATTGTTATAATGCCCAAAATACTCTAGCCCTTATACCTTATAGTACTTTCCAAAGTACCCTTTATCTGAAAACCCGGAAAATACGATTATACCTCCTTTAGCCACTAAACGAAACCCTAAAGGAAATATTCACCCGTAGTTGAAGTATTAAGTAGAAGTTGTGTAGACACTTCTAAGGGTTTCTTGGAGCGTTTTGGAGCACACGGAGTAGGAGCTAAACCTTGTTCAGGAGCGACATTTAACTCGGATAATTTTGGGCTTATCGAGGTAAATATCTTGTCCCCCTATTGTAATTGGAAATTACATGATTGTTAGAATATATAGTTGAAGTATACTATATATAGAATGAATATTGAATAGAAGCGAGCGTAGTTAAATCGGCAATGTCTTTTGACTTAAGCCTGAATAAGAATTGAACAGTAAACACATAGAAGGATAAATAAGAGAACTGAACTGTAATTACATAGGACTGTATTACAGTAGACTTGTGTAGTATTACTGTGAGTAGAATTATACACGCCCGGTTAGGCGTGCAAACCCCCCCCCCTGGTTGGCTTGGTAGCCGGCCTCGGTAGAGGAGGAGATTAACGCTGTTGCGTGGGAAGTCTTGCCAATTTTACGTAGAATATGGAGCAATGAGATCTAGATGTTAATAAAGCGCCTTGTGGCCTTATAGGTTGAAGTACTACGTGTGGTGCGATCTACGTGGCTTAAGGAGTAGCCGGCGGTTTGAAGTACTTGGAGCATTTTGCTATTAGTCGATACTCGTCGCGAGGTATGTGAACCTCTTCCTATCTCTTCTAGCATGATATGTGTGTAACTATGTAGTACGGTAGGCGTCATGTGTTTAATGTATTTGATTGGTTTGAAACATAAAGTGTTATAACGGCTTTATGGAAAGTTAGTTATAACGACTTTATGTAGGTAAGAAAATGCTTTGTGGTTTCAAAGTATCGATTTGACTTATAAAACGGATTTGATGTGTAGCAATACTTGGTTTTGAGAACTTAAGAGTTATACTAGCTTTATGGGAAGTTAGGTATAACGTCTAAAAGAGATAAAAAAAGAATGGCTATTTAATCTTAGGAGTTAAGAGACTTGATCTTATAAGACAAGAGACTCAACTTAATTAAATTGATTTGAATGTTGTAAGATGTGTGAAACCTCATTCGTGAGTAATGAGTACTTGGTTTTGAAAGGAATAATGTTTTCTTGATTTCGAAATCGAATGTGTATCGACAAACCATCATGCGGCGTTAATAAAGGAAAATGTATTGAATAATTAAGTATTATTAAAACCCAGTAGAAACCTCCATCTGCATAGAAGCTAAGATGAGACAAAATGATATTACATTTTCTAGATCATGGTGCTCAATAAGGTTGATTATGAACAAGAATAACCTACTTTATGGCATATGTTACTCAATTGTTTTAAAAGAGATTAAGACATTGAACTATGAAACTTTCCCAAAAAGAGACTTGTGTAATTGAAATTAGGCAAACTGGAAGTTTAGGAAAAGAAAGGCATTGTGTTGTCTTAAAATGGTTTAAAACATAAAGTGTTATAACAGCTTTATGGGAAGTTGGTTATAACGACTTTATGAAAACAAAAGAAGGGTTTTTATCATTGGTTTTAATGTGGTAACTTGACTTTAAAAGGAAAAGTGTGTTGGTCTAAAAATAATGCAGAGTGTTGCCTTAATTTGGTTTTAAAAAGGAAAGTATCGAAGTTCTTTTTGTTTACTTAAAAGATGTAAGTCACTCTATTTTATACTACGTATCGGGTGACTTTTATAAAAGAATGAATCTCTTAAAAGGAATTTAACGTACGTAGTACTTTAGGGTTAAAACCCGGACCTTGGCATAAAATGAAAGTACTTTGAGTTGTTGTGAAACCTGCCTATGCTTGTTGTTGTGAAACTTGCCTATGCTTGTCGTGATAGCCTTTGTTGTGCAAGAATTGTGTTTCTATACTACCGCGCCTCTCGATTGAGGGTCGGTTGACTTGTTGAGAACTTACTTGGACATGCCGGAAGTGACGAAGAAATTCCACGGGTACGTTCCTGTTGATTGTGTTACTTTTGCTAATCGCTTTGGACATCGCGACGATCGTAGCGCGCGGGTATGCTTCCATTTTGATCTTGCTTTATTGTTTCCCTTTGGGCATACCGACACGATCGATGCGTGGCGCGGGTATGTTTCCATTTGGAAAGCCGTCTTCTTGTTTCCCTTTGGACATACTGACACGATGCGTAGCGCACGGGTATGCTCCCATTTGGATTGCTGTCTTGTTGATATCATATCATATCGCCGCGGTGAGGGAATTCCACGCACAGTGATGATTTGGAGGCGTGAGTCCACGACCTAATATATTTGTTTATATGTTGTATCTTGTAGTTTGGTTATCATACATGTCTCTGCTTTATATAGATCGCTATGATTTCATTTACGATATTTCTGATTCACATACTTGGTACTGTTATCGACCTCCTTCGGCCGCGTTCATCCGCAGGTAGAAATCGTGGTTGTCGATCCCGCTTTTAGGATCACCTTTCGGTATTGAAGCTCTGTTCCTTGGAGGCTTATCTTTTGGTATGTGTTCCACGAGTTGTAGGTTATTGTACATTCGCAGGTATGGCGGGGCCCTGTCCGTCATAGTTGTTGTAAATCTTAAGTGCAGCCTTTGTTGTGGCGGGTTTGTAAAAGGATAACTGTTCGGGTTTTATGTATATATACTGAAGGCAGCTGTTGGGTTGGCCTGTTTATTTATTATGTCTCTCATTTCATGTGTAAAGTTTTTATTTCCGCTGGTTTTCTCTGATGTTGTATCACTAGGGTGCCCGGGGTAAGGCACCAGTCACGGGCCCGGATTCGGGTCGTGACACGTCCAAGGCCAAACCGCCCACTTTAGGCGTCCACTTGAGGGTGACAAGTGTCACCCTCTCGTTGGTCAAAAACATTTCGTCTCTCGGAAAAATCCGCAAAAAATTAAAAAGGACATAGCCGGAATTTTCCCTTCGCAAGCTTTGTAAAACGTTTCGTCGAAAAACGACTCTAACCGGGTGTTATGCACAAATTTCGAACCTAAGCCAAACTTTAAGTCTCAAACTTTCGTACGTACGTCTCCACGTACATACTCTGGAAATACGGGGTATAACAAAATACCCCTCCAATGCAAGACTAAATCTTCATCCACAAATAATTTTCCAAGTCTAAAAACTCTCTCCCCCTTAAGTGTAGAATTCGTCCAAGGCTCCCCTCCCCCTTTGTGAGGCCTTGGCGGAGTATACCCCTTGCCTAGTAGTTTTCGTGAAATACCCCCCTTGGTAGAAAAGTATTCTCCAAGTATTGGTACTATTCCAAAATACCTTGGCCCAAATACCTTGTAGTATTCCAAGGTTACGCCTATACTAAAAGCCCAGAAATACTATTATACTTACTTTAGCCACTAAACGAAACCCTAAGGAAATCTTCATAGCAAGTTGAAGTATTAAGAAGAAGTTGTGTAGAACTTCTAAGGGTTGTTTGGAGCGGGTTGGAGCACCCAGATTAGGAGTTAAACGTTGCTCAGGACCGACATTTAAACTTGGATAATTTTGGGCTTATCGAGGTAAATACTCTTGTCCTTCTATTGTAATTTGAAATTACATAATGTAGTTGTATAGAAGTGAGTATAAGATATATAGAAGGATGGTATAAAAGAAGAGAATTGAATTGATATCACATCAGAAGAATATTAAAGAAGAAAGTGATGTACTTACATGAATCAGTATTTGATGAGACTTGTGTAGTTTGGCGGGTAGGGTAGTGCTGCCCAATTTTTCCGTAGAATAAGAAATCTATATCTAGAATTATTCTGCAGAGTAGTCTAGACGTTGATAGACTTGTATGACCGTTATAGGTTGAAGTACTGCAAGTAGCGTATTCTACTCGAAGGGTGGAAAGGGCTAGCCAATTACGATTGCTGGAGCTATTTGCTTATAGTCGATAATCGTCGCGAGGTATGTGATTCTTCCTATACTCTTGAGCATGATATTTTAAAAGTATATATATATATATATAGTACTGAGCGACGTGTGTTAACTGAACGTAGTTTTACGGCAATGTCTTTTGACTTAAGCCTGAATAATAAGAATCTTGAAGTATTTCAAAAAGAATTAAGAATCGTTTTGGAAAGAAGAGTAATACTTGGTTTTGAAAGCTTAAGTTATACTAGATTTATGGGAAGTTAGGTATAACGACTTAAGAGTGATAAAAGGAACGGTTGACTTAAATTGAATTGATTTAAAGTCTGTTAAAGTGTGAAACCTCATTCGTGAGTAATGAGTACCTGGTTTTTAAAGGAATAATGTTTTACAGATTTCGGAAATAAGAATAAGTTATTATATTAAAACCAGTAGAAACCTCCATCTGCATAGAAGCTTAGATAAGACGAAATTGTATTACAGTTCCTAGATCATGGCTGCTTTAATAAGAATCAGTATAAACAAGCATTGATTTTCTTAAATTTCCAAAGTAAGGAACTTGATTTCTAAAAGAAAAGATGACTTGAGGAATTGATGAGTTTTTGGTTTAAAACATAAAGTGTTATAACGTACTTTATGGAAGTTAGTTATAACGACTTTATGAAAACAAAAGAATGGTTTTATCATTGGTTTTAAAGTGATAACTTGACTTTAAAAAAGGAGGAGAAGTGTTTTGGTCTAAAAAGAAGGCATGGTATTGTCTTAAGGTGGTTTAAAAAGGAAAGTATGGAAGTTGTTTTGGTTTACTTAAAAATGTTAGTCACTCTACTTTTATAATACGGGCATCGGGTGACCTTTGTAAAAGAAATGGATCTTTTAAAAAAGAATTTAACGTACGTAGTACTTTGGGGTTAAAACCTGGACTTTGGCATAAAATGAAAGTACCTTGAGTTGTGTATGTTTGCGTGTGATAGCCTTGTCGTGCTAGTATTGTATTTCTATACCGCCGCGTCTCTCAATGGAGGTACTGATTTGTTATGATATTACTTGGGCGTCTGGCGGTGATGGAGAATTCCGCACGCATGTTGATAGTGTTATTCCATGGACTAGCTCTCCATGAGGTTTCTTACTGATTCGGCCTTGGTATCTGGTGGTCGGCTTTCGTACTTGCCCTGTCTCGTGGCTGATTCGGCCTTGGTACCTGGTAGTTAGCCCTCGCACTTGCCCCGTTCAGTTTAGTGGCGAAGTCTCGTGATACGACGCTGGTATCCGTAGTTAGCCCTCGTGCTTGCCCGGTCACGTGACACGGCGCGGTATCCGTAGTCGGCCGTACTTGCCGTGACGCCGTGGCGGAGTCTCGTGATCTGACGCGGTATCCGTAGTTAGCCTCAGACTTGCCGGTCGACTCGTGACACGGCCGGTATCCGTAGTCGGCCGTACTTGCCGTGACGCTCCGTGGTTTGATTGTATAGTATTGTTAGTCTGACTTTGGTATCGGTAGTTGGCTTTCGCACTTTCCAGTCGGTGATGATCTGACTTTGGTATCGGTGGTTAGCCTTTCCATTCCGCATCGTTATGACTCGGGTAGGACTTGGTGTTTATATGTACTCCTTAGTGTTATTATATCATGCTGCCGATGAGGAAGGTATTCCACGGGCATGATTGATGTTGAGCGTGAGACCCATAGTTATATTTGAGTGATGACTTTGAGGCGTGAGTCCACGACTTACATGATGCTTATTTATTATGAATCGTAGTTTGGTTATCATACATGTCTCGCTTTATATGATCGCTATGATTTCATTTACGTATTTTTCGTTCACATACTTGGTACCTATTATCTCGACCTCCTCGGTACGCCTTCATCTGCAGTAGAGGTACACCATCGTTGATCCTCGCCATGGATCACGTCGTGACGGGAAGCTCCGTTTCTCCGAGGCTTATCTTTGGTATAGTCCTCATCCTTTGTAGGTACTTGTACATTCAGGGGTATGGCGGGGCCCTGTCCCGTCATGTTGTATAAAAACTCTTAGATGTCTGTAGTACTGTTGTGGGCATGGTTTGTAAAAAGGATTAAACTATTCGGTTTGACAGATTTGTCTATATATTATTGAAAGGTGATCGTTTTGATTATCTTGTTCTTATCATATATCTTGTTTCATTTTTAAGTTTTTATTTCCGCTGATTTTCTCTGATGTTGTATCACTAGGGTGCCCGGGGTAAGGCACCAGTCACGGGCCCCGGAACGGGTCGTGACAAAAGTGGTATCAGAGCAGTTAATCCTCGGAAAGTGTCTACAGACCGTGTCTAGTAGAGTCTTGATTATCGGTGTGTTGTGCACCACATCTATAATCAGGAGGCTGCAGGACATTTAGGATTGGTTTCCATTCTTCTCATTCTGAGATCGTGCCTTAGAGCTATGTTATAAGTTGGACCCCTCTGACGCATTTCGTTTTTACCAGTTATGCCTCTGCGCAAGGCAACCCGGGCCCAGATGGGCAAGGCAATGCGAAAGCTGCTGGTAGGATACTGAGGAGTGCGGGGCGCAGCCCAATCATTACCCGAGATAGTGCTTGACGGCGAGTTTTGCGGCCGCCCGGCCTCATTAGAGTTTAGAGCGCGCGATGGCTTGAGACCACAAGACGAGCCTCAGGTCCGGCCGGAGCGAAGAGACGGGTACAAGGAGATGGCCAAGTTATTGGCCAGGATAGTATCAAGGCACGAGGATAAGCTGGATGCAGCGATTCCGGTACCGGTAGTACCCGTAATTCACTCGAGAGCGGATAGTTTGAGACTGCGGGACTTTCTTAGCTGCAGCCACGCGATGTTTTATGGATCGAGGCTCGAGGATGATCGCGGGAGTTCATCGAGCGATTCTGATGGACCATGAGTGATCAAGGCTTCGGAGACCGAGTCGGTGGTCTTAGGTTCACATCGGCCGCGTGATACCGCGATCGGCGGTTTGATTCGTGCGAGCTGTCAGAGGGAGCATGCGCCTCCGGTATTTGGGACGAAGTTCTCGAGGCATTTCTTGCACATTTCTTGCCTTCACGGCGAGGGCTCGGGCCGGCAATTTTTGGTATTGAGGCAGAGCGGGCGTACGGTTCGTGAGTACAATGTGGAGTTCGACTCATTGGCTCGGTATGTCCCCGCGTTAGTAGCCAGTATGGAGGACAGAGTGAACCGCTATGTCACAGGGCTCGACGATTATTTGGCAGAGAGTTGTGCGGGTGTAGCTCTTCAGCCGGGCATGGACATTGCCCGCATGCAGGCTTATGCACTTGGGTGTGAGGAGCGGAGTGGTCGACGGAATGACCAAGATCAGCAGAAGAGGGCCAGAACAGCAGGGTCCTTCGATAACTTTCGAGGCGGACCGCCTCAGCAGCAGGCTATTTATGTACCTCCTCCAGTACAGAGTGGTCCTCCACAGTCTTCGGGACGTTTGGGATATTCACGGCGGTCGGGCTCCTGTGTTTCAGTTTTGAGGAGTAGGAATGCTCGCTAGATAAGGTTACCCTTGTCTCAGTGTAGCCGTTGTGGAAAACTTCAGAAGGGAGAATGTCGTACTAATTTGGGAGATTGTTATGCTTGCGGCCAACAGGGCCATTTGGCGAGAGGCGTCAGGCGAGGTATGCATGGTAGGATAGCACAGCTACGAGATCGATTGCGAGTTCTTCACCTTCCATAGTTAGGCAGGATGCTCGTACACCGGCAGGCCACGACAGAGGTCGCGGTAGAAGTTCCCAGTTTTAGCGGTCCTTTGAACCGCCTATCTTTTCAGGTATATCCTTAACCCTCTAGAGTTTAGCATGCGTGATGCGATGATTATATGTTGAGTACTATGTATAGATAGCATTGTGTATATTGTGGTTTAGAGACATGGTTAGTTGAAAGAATAAATATGGGGACATGGAAGGTATGAACCTTAGAATATTACACGTTGAGACCTTAGATGTAAGGCCGACTTGAATAAAAGATTTTACGGTTAGTCTTTGTCAAATACTTGGTATGCGTATAAATGTATTGTGGGATAATTCCATGGGTTGTGTAAGATGAAAGTGGTAGCCTTCAGGACTTGGATAGGTAAGATTGTTCCGGATCAAGGGAACAAGTGTTTGGCGCGATAGCGAAGTCGGGTTAGTCTGGGTGCGGGTCAACCGCGGCACATGTTAATGGTGGGTCGGTTCGAGGTGGTCGCCGGTGGTAGGGTCACGAGGTGCTAGGCCCAGTTTAGATGACCATCGTATGAGTTCGTGGATATGTTCGACCAGAATCAGATCGTGAAGGCCTGGAATGGCCTTAAAGAAGATCGAGGCTAGTAAGATGACCAAGTTTGGAGGTAGTGGCTCCAGAAATTTTGGGAACTGAAGCGATGACTGAAGTATGATCCGTATACTAGAAAGAGTTCAAGTGTTCGAGAAGGGTACGACGAGTAAGGAAATAAGTAAACATGTCTTTGAGAGAATAAAAGCGATCGATTACTTTGTGAAGTAAAGGTGCGATGGGAATATCTTTTAGACCGGGGGTGGAAGCTTTTGTAATGATAGAAGTGATTCCTCGTTGACTTGGGTTAAGTAATTGCGCGTGTGTTATTTTGTGGCCAGGTGTGGTATTGGCAACTTGTTAAGAGGAACTTATTGTTATCCGTCTTGAGAAGGAACATTCGGGACGAATGTTTCTAAGGAGGGGGGAATGTTATACCCCGTATTTCCAGAGTATGTACGTGAGGGTGTACGTACAAAAGTTTAAGCCTTAAAGTAGACTAAGGGACGAAATTTTGTGCACAACTAGCAAAAAGAATCGTTTCGGAAAACGTTTTCCAAACTTTGCGAAGGAAAATTCCGCTATGTCATTTATAATTTTTGCGGATTTTTCCGAGATGAAATATTTTGGACCAACGAGAGGCGACACTGGCCCTCAGTGGACGGCAATCCATGGGCTCCATTGGCACGTTTTTTTAATGTTTCATGCCTTAAACATTTGGTCAATGTTTGGCTAGATATTTTGTGTAGTAGATGAGCAAGTGGGGCCCACAAACACATGTCCAAATCTTCACCCTACACTTGCCCACCACTTGTCTTGATCTTGGCCATTGGTTGGCCTATAAATACCCCTCCAATGCAAGACTAAATCTTCATCCACAAATCATTTTCCAAGTCTAAAAACTCTCTCCCCCTTAAGTGTAGAATTCGTCCAAGGCTCCCCTCCCCCTTTGTGAGGCCTTGGCCGAGAGTATACCCCCCCTTGCCTAGTAGTTTTCGTAAAATACCCCCCCCCCCTTGGTAGAAAAGTATTCTCCAAGTATTGTTACTATTCCAAAATACCTTGGCCCAAATACCTTGTAGTATTCCAAGGTTACGCTATACTAAAAGCCCGTAAATACTATTATACTTCCTTTAGCCACTAAACGAAACCCTAAGAAAATCCTCATGCAAGTTGAAGTATTAAGAAGAAGTTGTGTAGAACTTCTAAGGGTTGTTTGGAGCGGGTTGGAGCACCAGTTAGGAGCTAAGCGTTGCTCGGGACCGACATTTAAACTTGGATAATTTTGGGCTTATCGAGGTAAATACTCTTGTCCTTCTATTGTAATTGGAAATTACATCGTAGTTGTATAGAAGTGAGTATAAGATATATAGAAGGATGGTATAAAAGAAGAGAATTGAATTGATATCACGTGAAGAATATTAAAGAAGAAAGTGATGTACTTACATAGTGTATTCTGATGAACTTGTGTAGTTTGGCGGGTAGGGTAGTCTTTGCCCAATTTTCCGTAGAATAAGGAATCTATATCTAGAATTATTCTGCGAGTAGTCTAGACGTTGATAGACTTGTATGGCCAGTTATAGGTTGAAATCGCAAGTAGCGTATTCTACTCGAAGGGTGGAAAGGGCTAGCGGATTCTGATGCTTTGGAACTATTTGCTTATAGTCGATAATCGTCGCGGTATGTGATTCTTCCTATACTCTTGAGCATGATATTTTAAAAGTATATATATATATATATATATATATATATATATATATATATATATATATATATATATATATATAATCTGAGCGTCGTGTGTTAAGCGAGCGTAGTTTTACGGCAATGTCTTTTGACTTAAGCCTGAATAATAAGAATCTTGAAGTATTTCAAAAAGAATTAAGAATCGTTTTTGAAAGAAGTGTAATACTAGGTTTTGAAAGCTTAAGTTATACTAGATTTATGGGAAGTTAGGTATAACGACTTAAGAGTGATAAAAGGAACGGTTGACTTAAATTGAATTGATTTAAAGTCCATTAAAGTGTGAAACCTCATTCGTGAGTAATGAGTACACAGGTTTTTAAAGGAATAATGTTTCTGATTTGGAAATAAGAATAAGTTATTATATTAAAACCGGTAGAAACCTCCATCTGTAGAAGCTTAGATAAGACGAAATTGTATTACGGTTCTAGATCATGTTGCTTTAATAAGAATCAATATAAACAAGCATTGATTTTCTTAAATTTCCAAAGTAAGGAACTTGATTTCTAAAAGAAAAGATGACTTGAGGAATTATTGAGTTTTTGGTTTAAAACATAAAGTGTTATAACAGCTTTATGGGAAGTTAGTTATAACGACTTTATGAAAACAAAAGAATGGTTTTATCATTGGTTTTAAAGTGATAACTTGACTTTAAAAAAGGAGGAGAAGTGTTTTGGTCTAAAAAGAAGGCATGGTATTGTCTTAAGGTGGTTTAAAAAGGAAAGTATGGAAGTTGTTTTGGTTTACTTAAAAATGTTAGTCACTCTACTTTTATAATACGGGCATCGGGTGACCTTTGTAAAAGAAATGGATCTTTTAAAAAGAATTTAACGTACGTAGTACTTTGGGGTTAAAACCTGGACTTTGGCATAAAATGAAAGTACCTTGAGTTGTGTATGTTTGCGTGTGATATCCTTGTCGTGCTAGTATTTTATTTCTATACCGCCGCGTCTCTCAATGTAGGGCCGGCTGATTTGTTATGATATTACTTGGACGTACCGGCAGTGACGGAGAATTCCACGGGTACGCTCCTGTTGATAGTGTTATTCCATGGACTAGCTCTCCATGAGGTTTCTTACTGATTCGGCCTTGGTATCTGGTGGTCGGCTTTCTTACTTGCCCCGTCTCGTGGCTGATTCGGCCTTGGTACACAGTAGTTAGCCTCACGCTTGCCGGATTCGGTTTAGTGGTGAAGTCTCGTGATCTGACCTTAGTATCTGGTAGTTATCCCTCGTACTTGCCGGTCGATTACGTGACCACGCGGTATCGGTAGTCGGCTTTCGTACTTGCCGTGTCGACTTTGTGGCGGAGTCTCGTGATCTGACGCTTGGTATCTGGTAGTTAGCCCTCGTGACCGCGACGCGGTATCGGTAGTCGGCTTCGTACTTGCCGTATCGACTCAGTGGTTTGATTGTATAGTATTGTTAAATGCGGCTTTGGTATCGGTAGTTGTCTTTCGCACTTGCCGGTCATTTGATGATCTGGCTTTGGTATCAGTGGTTAGCCCGTACTTGCCGTCACGGTTTATGACTCGGTAGGACTTGGTGTTTATATGTACTCCTTGGTGTTATTATATCATAGGCTAGCCGTGATGAGAAGGTATTCCACGGGCATGATTAATGTTGAGGGCGTGAGACCCTTAGTTATATTTGAGTGATGACTTTGAGGGCGTGAGTCCCTGACTTACATGACTGCTTATTTATTATGGACTGTAGTTTGGTTATCATACATGTCTCCTACTTTATATAGCTATGATTTCATTTACGATATTTTGATTTCACATACTTGGTACTGTTATCTTGACCTCGCCCGAAGCTGCGTTCATCTGCGCGGTAGAGTACACGATCGTTGATCCTCGCTCATAGGATCACGATTCGTGTCGGGAAGCTCCGTTTCTCGGAGGCTTATCTTTTGGTATAGTCCCGCATCCTTTGTAAGTACATGTACATTGAGGTATGGCGGTGCCACTGTCGTCATGTTGTATAAAAACTCTTAGAAGTGCATAATCTTGTTGTGGCGGGGTTTGTAAAAAGGATTAAACTGTTCGGTTTGAAAGATTTGTATATATATTATTGAAAGGTGGCCGTTTTGGTTATCCTGTTCTTATCATATATCTTGTTTCATTTTTAAGTTTTTATTTCCGCTGATTTTCTCTGATGTTGTATCACTAGGGTGCCCGGGGTAAGGCACCAGTCACGGGCCCGGGATCGGGTCGTGACAATTAGTCACTAAATGAAACCCTGGGGAAATCTTCATAGTTGGTTGAAGTTGTAAGTAGAAGTGGTGTAGAAACTTCTAAGGGTTTCTTGGAGCGGATTGGAGCGTACAGATTAGGAGCTAAACCTTGCTCAGGATCGACTTTTATCTTGGATAATTTTGGGCTTACCGAGGTAAATAATAATATTATCCTTCCATTGTAATTGGAGAATACATACTGTAGAAGTATTGAAATAAGTATAAAATACATAGAAGGGTATTACAGAAGAGAATTGAGCTATGTCGCATCGGAAGAATTAAAGAAGATTGAGCGTACTTACATATGGTGTATTCTGATGAGACTTGTATAGTTCTGGGTAGGGAAGTCTTTGCCCGATTTTCCGTAGAATAGAGAACCCTCTGCTTAGATTATCCTACAGAGTAGTCTAGACGTTGATAGACGTATTTTACTATTATAGGTTGATACTCTGCGCGCGACATATTCGACTTGGCAGGTGGATTTCGCCGAGAAGGTATGTGATTCTTCCTATACTCTTGAGCATGATATTTTAAAATATATATATAGTACGGTAGACGTACGTGTGTTAACTGAACATGGTTTTACTTGACGTCTTTTGACTTGAGTCTAAATAATAAGAATCTTGAAGTCTTTCAAAAGAATTATACATCATTTTTTAAAGAAGAAGAATATTTGTTTTAAAACAAAAAACTTAAGAGTTATACTAGCTTTATGGAAAGTTAGGTATAACGACTTAAGAAAGATAAAAGGAACAGTTTACTTATGTGTTTATGAAAGACTTGTATTGATTTCTGGAAAGTATAATAAGATGGTTTGATGAGCAGACATATTATGATGCTATGTGTGTTAGTGTCTTGTAACGTTTGTATAAGAGGTTATTCTTGTTGTGCTTATGTTGTTTTAGCGGTAGTATTACTTTAGTATTACATCACTCACCTCTTGACATGATATACAGGGGTTAAAAGCCACGTCTGAGGGTATACCTCGTGCGATGCATGTGACTATGATTCGAGAATACCTCATGCGGGTCGAGGGGACTATGCGAGCTACGAGTTCGAGTTTGTGTGCGGTCCATGTGGCCATGCGGTCTATGTGGCCATGCGGACTACGAGTCTAGGACGATGCCGAGGAGTAGCTACCCTCGATGCGGGGGATACCTCATGCGGGCCTAGGTGGCCTATGCGGACTACGGGAGTCCAGGATTAGGCTTGCATAATGATACTATGGGCGATTGGCCTTGCTTCGATCATTCGCAGCCTAGAAAAGACCTGTTACAGTTTACCTATTATTACTCTTGTTTGTGATGTGGCACTATGTGCGGTTACATTGGTTGTTTCGTACATATTTGTAAAATTGGTTTTAAAATGATATGATTTCATTTAAGTACTTTCTGATTTCACATACTTGGTACTGTTGTCTTGACCTCGCCCGGGGCTGCGTTAAATGCCATGGTAAGGAAGCGGTGCTAGATCCACATCCTTAGGATCCTTACTTTGGTGTCAAGAGCTCCATCTTCTCCGGAGGCTCGACTTTTGGGTATGATCTCCCTGTTGTTGTAGATAGTTTTGTGCATTCAGGGTATGGCGGGGCCCTATCCCGCCATAGTTGTTTATCTTCTTAGAGTGCAGTAGTCTATTATGCAGTTGGGATGTAGCTATAGGGCTTTGTTTATATATATATGCGAAAGCGACATTTTCTCGAATAAAGCGTGTCTCATTTACAATGTTTCATGTCTTGTTTTTATATTAATGATTTCTCGATGTATGACTACTTGGGTGCGGGTAAGGCACGATCCACGAACCGAGCAGGTCGTGACAAAAGTGGTATCGAGCGATTAATCCTCGGAAAGTGTCTACATCTGTATCTAGTAAGTCTTGATTATCGGTGTGTTGAGCACACCAATAATCGAGGAGGCTATAGGATATTTAGGATTGGTTTCCATTCTTCTCACTCTGAGATCGTTCCTTAGGCGTGTTATAAGTTGGACCTCTAACGTATTTCCTTTCTTTAACGACTATGCCTCGCGTAAAGGCAACCCAGCCCGAAGGGCAAGCGGCGTAGGAGGCTGCTAGTAGGACAGAAGTCATGAGGCTCGAGCCCGATCTATACGAGGCGGCGTGTTCCACGACGCCGCCGGCGAGTTTAGGAGCGCGGCGGTGGTGATGAGACCCGATACTGCACCTCAGTCCACGGCTAGAGCGAGATGAGATGGGTTCTGAGAGATGGCGATTCGGCGGGATCGTGGCAGAACGTGAGATAAGTGAATCTGCGATTCGATTCAGCCAATACATGGTTCACGAGATCGGATAGTTTGAGGCTACGAGATTTTACGAGTTGTAGCCGCGAGTTCTGCGGTCGAGACACGAGATGATCCGAGGAGTTCATCCGTCGATTAAAAAGGATCATCGCAGTGATCAAGGCTTGAGACCGAGTTCGTGATCTTGGTTCGCGTCGGTGCGTGATACATGATCGTGGTTTGACTTCGTGGGAGTTGTCGGGAAACCGCAGCGTCCCAGTACTTGGGACGAGTTCTCGGAGGCTTTCTCACTCACTTCTTGCCTCGCGGATGAGGAGGGCGCGGTAAACAATTTTTGTTCTTTGAGACAGAGAGGACGCACAATTAGGGAGTACAACGTTGAGTTCGATTCGTTGGCTCGATATGTCCTTGCGTTGGTAGTAGATATGGAGGAAAGGGTGCACCGCTACGTCACCGGGCTAGATGATTATATGGCCGAGTCTTGTGCGGGAGTGGATCTTGACGGCATGGACATTACGCATGCAGCTCGTACGCTTGGATGCGAGGCGTAGAGGCGGCGGGTTGACAAAGCAGCGAAGAAAGGCGAGGCGGCGGTCTTTTGGTAGCTTCTCCGGGGTGGGCGGCCTCGTGGCGATCTAGATTTGCACCACAACCGGCTCGAGCACTCCTGCCGTCCTCGGGGCGGCCCGGGATATTGGCGGACGGGCCAAGACGGGACGTCGAGTAGCGAGAGTGCTAACCGATCGGGACCACCCGCCGGTGTGGCGTCACGGTAGATCCATTACGAATTGTGATGCTGCTCGGGAGTTTGTTTGATTGCGGCGGTCGGGTCACTGCGAGCTGTCAGGCGAGGCGTAGCAGGGTAGAGTCGGCTACATGTTCTTTGGGTTTTCTTCATCTCCTCTGATTACTCGCCGGGAGGCGAGTACTCGTGGGCGGCCAGTCGCGGCGAGTCGTGGCGCGAGTCGATTCTAGCGATCCTCGAGCGCATATATGCCTTGTCCGGTAGCGGGACGGAGGCCTCACCTGATGTCGTCACAGGTACTTTATCAGTTTCTTGTTGTGATGTGTATGCCTTGATAGATCCGGGTTCTACTCTGTCCTATATATCTCCCCTTGTTGCTAGTAGGATAGGGATAGAGCCTGAGTCCATAGACCGCTCGAGTAGCTACGCCGATGGGTGATTCGGTGGTAGCTCGGCGGGTATATAGGGCTTGTCCAGTGACCATATGCAGTCGTCAGACCCTAGCCGACTTGATAAAGTTGGATATGACTGATTTCGATGTGATCATGGGAATGGATTGGCTAGCTTCTTGCTACGCCAATGTAGACTACAGGGAGAGAGTGAGTGCAGTTCGGTTTCTGAGGCCGGTTGTTGAGTGGGAGGAACAACGTATCGTAGAGGTAGGTTTATTTCCTACCTCAAGGCTAGGAAGATGGTGCGAGAAGGGTATATCTACCATCTCATTGGTGTTTGATCTGAGGCTACGGTGCAGATTTTGATCGATTCTGTAGTCGAGAGTTCCCAGATGTGTTTCGAGATGACCTCCGGGTATCCCTCACGAGAGGAGATAGAGTTTTGTATCGATGTCTTTGCGGACACTCGGCTATTTCCATTCGCCATACGAATGGCTGCCGAGTTGAGAGAGTTGAAGGACCGGTGAGAGATTTCTTTGGAGAAAGGGCTTCATTAGGCCTAGTGTTTCTCCACAGGAAGCGCGTGTATTGTTCGTGAAGAAGAAGGGCGGGGCCTGCGCACGTGTGTTGATTGAGCGGCCCGAACAAGGTGACCATTAAGAACGAATACCCGCTTCCCGGGATTGATGATTTGTTCAACCGGTTGCGAGTGCGAGATGTTTCTCAAGGTAGATCTACGATCGGCTATCATCAGTGTGTGTTAGAGGCGGATGACCCTAGGGTGCATTCGGACCGATGCAGGCATTATGAGTTACGTTATACCGTATTTCGAGTATATGCGTAAGGGAATACGTACAAAAGTCTAGCCTTAAAGTTTAGGCAAAACGTTTTTTTGGCACAACTCACAAAGCGAATAGTTTTTAGGCGAAAGCGTTTCCACGGCTTTCGTAGGTAAATTCCGCTATGCCATTTCTAATTTTGCGGATTTTTCCGAGAGGCGAAACATTTTGGACCAGCGGGAGGCGACACTTGGCACCCTCAATTGATGGACTTGAATCGTCCATTTGGGCCAGTGGAATGCCTTGGCACGTTTTTGTGCCTTGTGCACAAGTCGAGAGTTGGTAGGATATTTGTGTATAGTTAATCCTCACCCTACACTTGCCTTGCACTTGTCTTAATCTTGGCCATTGGTTGGCCACTTCTTGACCTATAAATACCCCCTTAGAGATGAAGAGTTCTTCATCCACAAATCTTTCAAGTCTTGAAAATCCTCTCCTCTCCCTTTGTAGCCCTTTTCGTCCAACACCTCCCCCCTCCCCTTGTGAGGCCCTTGGCGAATACCCTCTAGCCTAGTAGTTTGGCGAGGCCCCAGCCTAGCAAAAATCTACCCTCCTTGGTAGAAAAGTTGCCTTCTTGTATTGTTATAATGCCCAAAATACCCTAGCCCAAATACCTTAATACTTAGTAGAAGTTGTGAAGAACTTCTAGGTTTCCTTAGACATACAACTTAGGAGCAAAACCTTGCTCAGGTATGACTTTTCTAGGATATTATTGGGCTTACCAGGGTAACTAATCCTAACCCTCTTTTGTATTAGAGAATGCATCTTGTAGAAGTATAAGAATAAGTATTAAATACTTAGAAGAATATTACAGAATAGAATTGTTATCACGATGAAGGGTTTAAAGAAGAATAATCAAAGCGTACTTACATATATTTGTTTTCTGATGAGACTTATATAGCTCACCGGTAGGAAATCTTGCAACTTTCCATAGAATTATGAACCCCTGTTTAGAATGACCTTGAGTAGTCTTTGATAGATGTCTGTGACTATTATAGGTGACTCTCTGTAGCGACATATTCAACTTGGCGGTGGTTTTATTTGAGAAGGTATGTGATTCTTCCTAAAGCATGATATTTTACAATATATATAGTCGGTGAGCGTACATGTATTAACCGAATAATAACTACGGCAATGTCTTTGACTTAAGCTGAATAACACTTACGGCAATGCCTCGGCTTAAGCTGAATAACAACTGCACGATGCCTGCGGCTTAAGCTTTGAATAATAAAGATCTGAAAGCATTTCATAAGAATCTGAATCATTTTTAACGAAGAAAGAACTAATGGTTTTAAAGCGAAGCTTAAGAGTTATACTAGCTTTATGGGAAGTTAAGTATAACCACTTAAGATTGATAAAAGAAACAAGTTTGCCTATGTGTTTATAACGGACTTATGTTGAATTGTGAAAAGAATAATAAGATGGTCTGATAAGTAGACATGATATGATGCTATGTGTGTTAGTATCTTGTAACGTTTGTATAAGAGTATCCTTGTTGTGCTTATATTGTTTAAAGATAAGTGTTATGTTAGTGTACTATCACTCACCTCTTGAGATGATCTGGGGTTAAGGCGCCTCCGTCTGCGGGGTAGACTCGGTGATGCAGGACCATGATTCGAGAATACCTCATGCGGGTCGGGGGCTATGCGGAGCTACGAGAGTTCGAGGTTAGTATGCGGGGTTATGCCTCATGCGGTCTACATGTGGCGTGCGGACAACGAGTCGGGGCGATGTCGAGAGTAGCTACCCTCGATGCGGGGTTATACCTCATGCGGGCCCGTGAGTGGCCTATGCGGACTCAGAGTCGAGTTAGGCTTGCGAGTGATAATACGAGCGAGTGGCCTGCTTAGAATCATTCGCAGCCTAGAAAAGACCTATTACAGTTTACCTATTGTTGCTCTTGTTTGTGATGTGGCACTTATGTGCGGTTCCTTGATTGCTTCATACATATTTGTAAGTGGTTTTAAAAAAAGTGTTATGATTTCATTTAAGTACTTTCTGATTTCACATACTTAGTACTGTTGTCTTGACCTCCTTGGGGCTGCGTTCATGCCGCAGTAAGGGCGGCAGTGCTAGATCCACATTCTTAGGATCTACATTGGTGTCGGGAGCTCCATCTTTTCAGGAGGCTCTACTTTTGGGTATGATCTCCTGTTGTAGATAGTTTTATGCGATCGAGGTATGGCGGGACTGTCCCGCCATAGTTGTATATTTCCTTAAGTGCGTAGTCATTTATGCGATTGTCGGATGTAAGCGCTAAACCATGTATATATATATCTTAGAAAGCGATGTTTTCTCCATAAGCGTGTGTCTTATTTTATAAATTGTTTCATGTCTTGCTTTATATTTCGATTACTACGATGTAGGACTAATTGGGTGCCGGTAAGGCACGATCCACGAACCGAGGCAGTCGTGACAAAAGTGGTATCGAAGCGATTAATCCTCGGAAAGTGTCTCTGAACCGTATCTAGTAGAGTCTTGATTATCGGTGTGTTGTGCACCACCAATAATCGAGGAGGCTATAGGATATTTAGGATTGGTTTCCATTTTCTCATTACGAGATCGTGCTTTAGAAGTGTGTTATAGGTTGGACCCCTCTAACGTATTCCTTTCTATGCTTGATTATGCCTCGCGTAAAGGCAACCCCGAAGAAGGCAAGGCGGCGGAGGCGCTAGCGAGACACCTAGAGTCACGAGGCTCGTGCCCAGTCTATACGAGACGGCGAGTTCTATGACGCCGCCCGGCCCAGCGAGACCACAGTACCCACGCCTCGCCCCACGGCACGGGCGGAGGTTAGGGTACAAGGAGATGGCCCGGCTATTGGCTAAAGTTGTGGCGTCGAGAGAGGCTGGATCTGGCGATTCGATTCAGCTCGGCTCGGTCGCACCGTGGTGCACCCGAGGCATATAGTTTGAGACTACGAGATTTCTTGAGTTGTAGCGCGAGTTTTACTGGTCGAGGCGGAGGATGATCCGCGAGGAGTTCATCCGTCGGCTCTGAAGAATCATGAGGGTGATCAAGGCCTCGGAGGCAGTCTGTGACCTTTGGTTCGCGTCATGCGTGATACGCAATCGATTGGTTTGATTCATGGAGTTATCGGGAGAGCACACGTCCCAGTACTTGGGATGAGTTCTCGGAGGCTTTCGCTCACTTCTTGCCTCGCGGATGAGGAGGCGCGGTGATAGATTTTTCTTGCGGCGAGAGGGCCTTGTCGGGAGTACAATGTCGAGTTTGATTCATTGGCTCGATATGTCCCGGCATTAGTAGCGAATATGGAGGATAGGGTGCACCGCTATGTCAGGGCTGAAGCGACTATATGGCGAGTCATGTGCGGTGTTTCTCTCGGTATGTATGGACATTACGCGTGCGACTCACGCCCTTGGATGCGAGGCGCGGTCGGCGAGTGGACGACGGCAGCGAGAAGAAGGCGGGGCGGGAGGGTCTTCGGTGGTTATCGTGGTGGCGGCCTCGGCAGCGATCTGGGTCGCACCACGGCCGGCTCGAGCACTCTTGCACGTCCTCGGCCACGGCCCGAGTTTTGGCGCACTGCGGCCGGGCGGGGCGGGCGTCGAGTAGCGAGTGCGGCGTCCGGGACCACCCCCCTAGTGTGGCCGATGTGGTAGATCCCATTACGGGAAGTGTGGTACTACTTTTGGAGCTTGTTACAGTTGTGGCCAGCAGGGTCACTTTGCGAGGCTGTCCGGCCGGCGGGCCCGGTGGTAGGGCTCGGCCTTGAGTTACATTGCCGCCATCATCTCCTCTGATTACTCGCCTGGAGGCGAGTGCTCATGGGTCGGCCAGTCGCGGCGGTCGTGGCTCGGGTCGATTCTAGCGGTCCTCGAACGCATTTATGCTTTGTCCAAGCGGGATCGTGAGGCCTCACACGATGTTATCACGGTACCTTATCGGTTCTGGTTTGATGTGTATGCTTTGATAGATCGGGTTCTACTCTGTCCTATATATCTCCCTTGTTGCTAGTAGGATAGAGATAGAGCACGAGTCCATGGACCACTTCGAGGTAGCTACGCGCGATGGGTGATTCGGTGGTAGCTCGGCGGGTATATAGAGCTTGTCTGTGACCATTCTGATCGTCGGACCTAGCCGACTTGATAGAGTTGGAGATGATTGACTTCGACGTGATTATGGGGATGGATTGGCTAGCTTCTTGCTACGCCAATGTAGGCTGAGAGAGAGTAGTGCGGTTCAGTTTCTGAGTAGCCGGTTGTTGAGTGGGAGAACGGTATCGCCAGAAGGTAGGTTTATTTCCTACCTCAAGGCTAGGAAGATGGTGCGAAGGGTATATCTACCATCTCGTTCGGGTGTTTGATCTGAAGTTGCGGTACCAGATTTTGATCGATTCGATCGTCGGTGAGTTCCCAGACGTGTTTCGGATGACCTCGGGTATCCCTCCCGAGAGGAGATCGAGTTTTGTATAGATGTGTTGCGGATACTCGGCCTATTTCCATTCGCCATCTGAGAATGGCACCGCGAGTTGAGAGAGTTGAAGGACTAGTGAGGATTTCTTTGGAGAAGAGCTTCATCGAGCCTAGTGTTTCTCCCGGGAGCGCCGTATTGTTCGTAAGAAGAAGGGCGGGGCCAGCTGCGCATGTGTGTTGATTACTGAGCGGTGAACAAGGTGACCATTAAGAACGAATACCCGCTTCCCGGGATTGATGATTTGTTCGACCGGTTGCGAGTGCGAGATGTTTTCAAGATTGATCTGCGATCGGGCTATCATCAGTGCGAGTCGAGAGGTTGATGTCCCTAGGATGCATTCGGGACCCTGCGGGCATTATGAGTTCAGTCATGTCTTTTGGGTTGACCAATGCTCGGTGGTATTCATGGATTTGATGAACCGAGTGTTCAAACCATTTTGAACACGTTTGTGATAGTGTTCATCGATGATATCTTGGTTTATTCGCTCGAGCGAGGAGCATGCGAGCATTTGAGGCTATCTTGTGATTCTCGAGACCGGCGATTATGCGCCAAGTTTTCCAAATGTGAGTTTTGGTTGACTTGATGGCGTTTCTTAGGAATATTATGGGTGATGGCATTCAGTGGATACGCCAAGATCGAGGCGATCGAGGACTTGGCCTGAACTCTTACTCCGGCAGAGGTTCGCGATTTTAGGCCTTGCGAGATATTATCGGCGGTTCGTGGAAGTTTGCTTCTATCTGCACCATTGACTAGGGTGACTCGAAGCGGCCAAGTTTCGATGGTGATGCTTGTGGCGGGGTTTCGATTCTTTGAAAAGAAGACCACCGCCCGTTCTTACTCTTCCGGAGGGTCGGATGGTTATATCGTGTATTGTGATCGTCGGGCATCGGGTTAGGGTGTGTGTTGATGCGGCATGGCGAGTTATAGCATATGCATCGGCGGTGAAGAAACACGAGGAACTACCCCACCCATGATTTGGAGTTGGCGGTATGATTCACGCTTTGAAGATCGGAGGCACTATTTGTATGGGGTTCACGTGGATATTTTTACGGACCACAAGAGCCTCGGTATATCTTCACGTAGGAGTGAACTTACGGCGAGAGGCGGTGGTTAGAGTTGCTTAAGGATTACGATGTTGATATCTGTACCACCGGAAGGCCAATGTTATGGCGAATGCTCTTAGTCGTAGGTCGATGGGAGCCTATCAGATGTGCGCTAGAGAGGAGGACATGGTTCGTGATTTGCACCGATTAGCGAGCCTTGGTGTCCGTTTGATTGATTACGATAGCGATGGGGTTAGAGTTCGTGAGGTTGCGAAGTCTTCCATCGTTGAGGAGGTGAAGAGGCAAATGCGATTCGAGGATCCGGCTTTGATTCGATATCATGATACAACTCTTCGTGAGGGCGGTCCTTTTGGTAGCACCGGATGGGTGCTAAGGTTTGAAGCGGTGTGTGTTCGGATGTTTGAGACTTGGCGGAGTTCTTGAGGAAGCCTTACACGCGTTACTCTATCCATCGGGTCGACCAAGATGTACCACGACCTTAGATCTGTGTATTGGTGGGATGGCTTGAAGAGGGCGCTGCGAGTTCGTAGCTTCGATGCGTGTTGTCGCGGTGAAGGTAGAGCACCGAGGCACGGTGGTTTGTTCTGACGATTGAGATCCCGACACGGAAGTGGGAGGTAATCAACATGGACTTCATCACGGGATTACCTCGCACTCGGAGGAGACATGATTCTATATTGGTTATCGCCGACAGTGGCGAAATCAGCCCACTTTCTTCCGTCGGGGCGACCTTTTGGTGAGGATTATGCGGACTTTACATCAGAGATCGTCGGCGCATGGAGTCCCTACCCGATCATATCGCATGCAGGAGCCCGATTTACGGCTAACTTCGGAGGTCCTTCCAGAGGGTTTAGGGACGCAGTGAGCACGAATCGCATTTCATCCACGCAGACGGACGGGCAGAGCGCACTATCCGCACTGCGAGGATATCGCTGCGAGCTGTGTTATTGACCGGTGGTAGTTGGGAGGATCATTTGCCTCTAGTTGAGTCGTTAGGGTACACGATTGGCGATGTCAGTGAAGGGGTTATCGTATGAGAGATTCCATAGCGATAGTCGATCGTCGAGTTAGGCGTCGCGGACGAGGCGTGGCTTCCACAAAGTCTTGTGGCGGAACGAGCTCGAGGAGGAGATGACGTGGGAAGCCGAGGAGGACATGAGGCGAAGTATCCTCACCTATTCCCACACCTCGGGTAATTCACTTTCCTACTTGTAAATTTTCGTTATCGATTACGCCTAAGTATTGTTACGGCCGTGTGTGGCATTTGCAGTGTTTAAGTTATGAAGAATCTTATCGTTAATCGTCTTGGGAAGGAACATTCGGACGAATGTTTCTAAGGAAGGAGAATGTTATACCCGTATTTCGAGTATGTACGTAAGGAATACGTCTGAAAAGTCTAGTCTTAAAGTTTAGGCAAAGCGTTTTTTTTTGGCACAACTCACAAAGCGAATAGTTTTCCGACGAAGCGTTTCCACGACTTTCGTAGGGTAAATTCGGCTATGCCATTTCTAATTTTGCGGATTTTTAGAGGCGAAACATTTTGGACCAACGGGAGGCGACACTTGGCACCCTCCAATTGGTGGATCAATCGTCCATTAGGACGAATTGGAATGCCTTGGCACGTTTTTTGTGCCTTGTGCACAAGTCAAGGAGTTGGTAGGATATTTGTGTATAGTTAATCCTCACCCTACACTTGCCTTGCACTTGTCTTAATCTTGGCCATTGGTTGGACACTTCTTGACCTATAAATACCCCAGAGATGAAGAGTTCTTCATCCACAAATCTTTCCAAGTCTTGAAAATCCTCTCCTCTCCTTTGTAGCCCTTTTCGTCCAACACCTCCCCCTCCCTTGTGAAGGCCCTTGGCGAATACCCCTCTAGCCTAGTAGTTTGGCGAGGCCCCACAGCCTAGCCAAAATCTACCCCTCTCCTTGGTAGAAAAGTTGCCTTCTTGTATTGTTATAATGCCCAAAATACCTAGCCCAAATACCTTAATACTTAGTAGAAGTTGTGAAGAACTTCTAAGGTTTCCTTAGCATACAACTTAGAGCAAAACCTTGCTCGTGCGACTTTTCTAGGATATTATTGGGCTTCACAGGGTAACTAATCCTAACCCTCTTTTGTATTAGAGAATGCATCTTTGTAGAAGTATAAGAATAAGTATTAAATACTTAGAAGAATATTACAGAATATAATTGAACTGTTATCACGATGAAGGGTTTAAAGAAGAATAATCAAAGCTGTACTTACACATGGGAATTTGTTTTCACATGAACTTATATAGCTCATGGGTAGGGAAGTCTTGTGACTTTCCATAGAATTGTGAACCCTGTTTAGAATGACCTTGAGTAGTCTTTGATAGATGTCGTGACTATTATGGTGACTCTGCGCGACATATTCAACTTGGCGGTGGTTTTATTTGAGAAGGTATGTGATTCTTCCTAAAGCATGATATTTTATAATATATATAGTGCGGTAGGCGTACATGTGTTAAGCGAATAATAACTACGGCAATTTCTTTGACTTAAGCTCAATAACACTTACGGCAATGCCTGGCTTAAGCTCGAATAACACTTACGATGCCTCGGCTTAAGCTGAATAATAAAGATCCGAAAGCATTTCATAAGAATCTTGAATCATTTTTATGAGAAAAGAACTAAGCGGTTTTTAAAGCGAAGCTTAAGAGTTATACTAGCTTTATGGGAAGTTAAGTATAACCACTTAAGATTGATAAAAGAAACAAGTTTGCCTATGTGTTTATAATGGACTTATGTTGAATTGTGAAAGAATAATAAGATGGTTTGATAAGTAGACATGATATGATGCTATGTGTGTTAGTATCTTGTAACGTTTGTATAAGAGAGTATCATTGTTGTGCTTATATTGTTTAAAGATAAGCTGTTATGTTAGTGTACTATCACTCACCTCTTGAGATGATCTGGGGTTAAGCCCTCCGTCACGGGGTAGACTCGGCGATGCAGGACCATGATTCGAGAATACCTCATGCGGGTCGAGGGCCTATGCGGAGCTACGAGTTCGAGTTAGTATGCGGGGTTATGCCTCATGCGGTCTATGTGGCCGTGCGGACAACGAGTCGGGGCGATCTTGGGAGTAGCTACCCTCGATGCGGGGTTATACCTCATGCGGGCCCGTGAGTGGCCTATGCGGACTCGAGAGTCGAGATTAGGCTTGCAGAGTGATATCTGACGCGAGTGGCCTGCGAATCATTCGCAGCCTAGAAAAGACCTATTACAGTTTACCTATTGTTGCTCTTGTTTGTGATGTGGCACTATGTGCGGTTCCTTGATTGCTTCATACATATTTGTAACCGGTTTTAAAAAAAGTGTTATAATTTCATTTAAGTACTTTCTGATTTCACATACTTAGTACTGTTGTCTTGACCTCCTTCGGGCCGCGTTCATGCGAGTAAGGGCAAGCAGTGCTAGATCCACATTCTTAGGATCTACATTGGTGTCGGGAGCTCCATCTTTTAGGAGGCTCTACTTTTGGGTATGATCTCACTGTTGTAGATAGTTTGTGATCGAGGGTATGGCGGGGCCTGTCCGCCATAGTTGTATATTTCCTTAAGTGCATGCGTCATTTGTGCGATGTCGGATGTAGCGCTAAACCATGTATATATATATATGCCGAAAGCGATGTTTTCTCACATAAAGCGTATGTCTTATTTTATAAAGCTGTTTCATGTCTTGCTTTATATTTCGATTACTACGATGTATGACTACTTGGGTGCCGGTAAGGCACGATCGCGAACCGGGCGGTCGTGACAAGTTCGAGTCATGTCTTTCGGGTTGACAATGCTCGTGAGATTCATGGATTTGATGAGCCGAGTGTTCGGGCCATTTTGGACACGTTTGTGATAGTGTTCATTGATGACATCTTGGTTTATTCGCTCAGGCGGGATCATGTGGAGCATTTGAGATGTCTTTGAGTTCTCCGGGACCAGCGATTATACGCCAAGTTTTCCAAATGTGAGTTTTGGTTGGCTTGGTGGCTTTTCTTGGGCATATTGTGGCCGATGGTATTCGGGTGGATACGCCAAGATCGGCGGTCGAGAGTTGGCCTAGACCTACTACTCCGCCGGAGTGCGTAGCTACGGGCCTTGCGAGTTACTATCGGTTCGTGGAGAAGTTTGCTTTCTATCTGCGCACCATTGACTAAGTGACTCGAAGCGGCTAAGTTTTAGTGGTGATGCTTGTGGCGGGGTTTCCGATTCTTGAAGGAGAGATCGGACCGCCCCGTTCTTACTCTTCCGAGAGGTCGGGCGGTTATGTAGTGTATTGTGATCGTCGGCGTCGGGCTCGGATGTGTGTTGATCGTCGGTAAGGTTATAGCATCCCGTCAGCGACTTAAGAAGAGGAACTACCCCACCCATGATTTGGAGTTCGCGGCGGTGATTCACGCCTTGAAGATCCGAGGCACTATTTGTATGGGGTTCATGTGGATATTTATACGGACCAGAGCCTCCAGGTATATCTTCGCCAGGAGGAGGTGAACTTACGGCGAGGCGGTGGTTAGAGTTACTCAAGGATTATGATGTTGATATCTGTACCACGGGAAGGCCAATGTTGTGGCGGATGCTCTTAGTCGTAGGTCGATGGGAGTCTATCGGATGTACATCCGCAGAGGAGGGCATGGTCGCGAGTTACATCGCCTAGCGAGCCTTGGTGTCCGATTGATTGGTTACGATAGCGGTGGGGTTGAGTTCGAGAGGTTGCCGAGTCTTCCATCGTCGAGGTGAAGAGCGATTTGAGGATCCGATTTTACTCGGTATCGTGATCTGACTCTTCGTGAGAGGAAGGGTCCTTTTGAGTAGCACTGATGGGGTGCTAAGGTTTGAGCGAGTTGTGTGTTCCGGATATTGCGGGACTTCTAGCGAGTTCTGGAAGCACACGCGGCGCGCGTTACTCTATCCATCGGGGTCGACAAAGATGTACCACGACCTCGGTCTGTGTATTGGTGGGATGGCTTGAAGAGGGGCGTTGCGAGTTTGTGGCTCGGTGTCGTGTTGTCGGCAGTGAAGATAGAGCACGGAGGCACGGTGGATTATTGCGACGATAGAGATCCCGGCACGGAAGTGGGAGGTGATCAACATGGACTTTATCACGGGATTACCTCGCACTCGGAGGAAGCATGATTCTATCGGGTTATCGTCGACAGTGTGAAATCAGCCAATTTTCTTCCGTCGGGGCGACTTTATCGGTGAGGACTATGCGGACTTTACATCAGAGATCGTGAGATGCATGGAGTCCCCATTTCTATCATATCAGCGAGAGCCCGGTTCTGACTAACTTCCGGAGGTCTTTCGAGAAGGTCTAGGGACGCGAGTGAGCTGAGTCTGCATTCCATCCTCGACAGACGGGCGGCGAGCGCGCATCCGACTCTTGAGGATATCTTTGCGAGCTGTGTTATTGACTTGAGGTATACGGGAGGATCTTTTTCCTCTAGTTGAGTTTGCGTATAATAATAGCTACCACTCCGGTATTCGGATGACGCCTTATGAGGCCTTGTATGGGAGGAAGTGCGGTCGCCGATAGGCTGGTTTGATGTAGGCGAGAGTGCGATTAGTAGGACGGACTGTCTGGACGATGGATAAGGTGAAGCTTATCCGGGGCGGCTATTGGCGACTCGAGTCGACAAAGTCATATCAGATCATCGTCGTCGGCATCCAGGTTCGAGGTTGATGATTGGGTTTTCTGAAGGTGTCACCCATGAAGGTGTGATGAGATTCGGGAAGAAAGAAACTTCGGCCCAAGGTACATTGGGCCATGCTCGATTGTCGCGAGGTAGGCAAGGTTGCCTATGAGTTGGATCTGTCCGATCTTGAGGCGATACATCCGGTTTTCATGTTTCTATCTTTGAGAGATGTATCGGGGATCCATCTGGTGCACCGATTGTGATGTCGGTGGCCAGGGGTTATCGTATGAGGAGATTCCCATAGCGATAATCGATCGTCGAGTTAAGCGTCTGCGGACGGGGCGTGGCCGTCAAAGTCTTGTGGCGGAACGAGCTCGAGGAGAGATGACGTGGGAAGCTGAGGAGGACATGAGGCAGAAGTATCCTCACTTATTCCCCACACCTCCAGGTAACTCACTTTCCTACTTGTAAATTTTCATTGACATATTTGCTTAAGTATTGTATTGTGGCCATGTGAGGCATTTGCAAAATGTTTAAGTTATGAGGAACCTTATCGTTGTGTGTCTTGGGAAGGAACACTCGGGACGAATGTTTCTTAGGATGGGAGTATGTTATACCCCGTATTTCCAGAGTATGTACGTAAGGGCGTACGTACAAAAGTTTAAGCCTTAAAGTAGGCATAGGGACGAAAATTTGTGCACAACCCACGAAAATAATTGTTTTCCGACGAAACGTCTTCCAAAGCTTGCGAAGGGAAAATTACGGCTGCGACATTTATAATTTTTGCGGATATTTCCGAGAGATGAAATATTTTGGACCAACGAGAGGGTGACACTTGTCACCCTCAAGTGGACGGCAAAGAGAGCATGATTGGCACGATTTTAAGGGCTAAACCAAGGGTCAATGTTTGTGAGTGATTTGTGGAGTAGGGTGTTATACCCCGTAGTTCCAGGGTATGTATGCGAGGACATACGTACGAGAATACGACAGAAATATTGGAAAGAAAGGAAGATGTGATTTTTTTCGACGGAAAAGTTTCCGGTTTTTGTGAAGAAAAAGGTTCGTTAATGGGAATTGGATTCCCAGATTTGGTATTTGAACTTCTCGGATTATATTAGAATTTTGAGATTTTATTTTCGGAAATGGCCACGTGGGGTCCACGGGAGAAATTCTGGTTTTGTGGGGCTTTGTTTTTGAGGTTTAGGCTTTTTGGATATTTTGGAAGACGTAATATTTTGGGCCAATCGGGCGACACGTGTCACCCACTGTGTGGCCATGTGGGCCGAAATGGTGTGACAAGTGGCTAGCCACTTGTCACCTACTCACCTCGCCGAAATGGCCTTACACTTGGCACCCGATTTTGTTGGCCATGTGGTGTGGTGGGACCAGCACACATGGCCCAATCTTGGCCATACACTTAGATGGATCTTGACCTCCATTGTTCTATAAATAGACCCTTGGTTGATGAATAAGTTCATCTCACTAAAGCTTCAAGAGCAAAATACTTCCTCCCTTTGTATTGGTTTCGTCCACCCTCCCCTTGTGTAGAATACTTGGTGTATTGTGGTATAATTCCAAATACACTAGCCTAGTATCCCTAGTAGTATTCCAAAGTTGTTTAAATACTAGGAGCAGGAAATCCTACTTTATTAGAAAGTCGAAAATGAAACCCTAGAAAAACCTTAGCTTGGTTGAAGTGTTTAGAAGTTGTTTAGAAACTTCTAAGGGTCGCTTGAGCGGGTTGGGCGTAAGGACTTGGAGCTAAACGTTGCTCAGGATCGACATTTAATCTTGGATAATTTTGGGCTTATCGAGGTAATGATTTATGCCCCCCCCCCCCTATTTTAATTGGTTATTAAATGTTGTATTAATTTATAGTTTAGTATAATATATTTATAATGAGTATTGAACTGTATTTAAATAGAAATTGTATTCTGATGAAGCGTTGTATTATTGTGAAGAAGATTTGAACACGTCAGGTTAGACGTGTAATCCCCAGGGAGTTATTGACCTGTTATCGGGACTTGTTAGGGGAGGAGATTTATGGGATTTCGGGGAGGTCTTTGCGAATTTTACGTAGAAAATGGAACCGTGTGTGTAGCAGTTAATATTCGTTTGTGGCCTATAGGTGGAAGTACTACGAGTAGCGTATTCTACTTGATGAGTGGAAAAGGCTAGCGGGTTCTGATCTTGTGGGCGTTTTGCTTATTGTCGATAATCGTCGCGAGGTATGTGAACCTCTTCCTATCCTTTCTAGCATGATGTTTTGTAAACTATGTAGTACGGTAGACGTACATGTGCTAAGTGTTTTGGTTGGTTTAAACATAGGGTGTTATAATAGCTTTATGGGAAGTTAGTTATAACGACTTTATGTAGGTAAAAGAATGGTTTATTGATTACAAAGTTAAGAGACTTGATCTTCAAAGATAAGAGACTTGACTTATAGACAACTTGATTTTGAAAGTTAAGAGACTTGATCTTCAAAGATAAGAGACTTGACTTATAACGACTTGTTTTCGGAAGAGAAGTAACTTGATTTTAAGTATAGGTTACTTATTTTGAAAGAGTACATTATTTGGGTTTTAAAGAATACTTATGGTTGTTTTAAAAGGAAAGAGACTTGTAGAATTGAAGAGTTTTTGGTTTAGAACATAAAGTGTTATAACAGCTTTATGGGAAGTTAGTTATAACGACTTTATGAAAACAAAGGAATGGTTTTATCATTGGTTTTAAAATGGTAATTTGACTTTAAAGGGAGAAGTGTTTTGGTCTAAAAGGAAGGCATGTTATTGTCTTAATTTGGTTTAAAAGGAAAGTCCGACGTTGTTTTGGTTTAATTAAAATATTAGTCACTTTATTTTCTTATACTACGTATTGTGTGACTTTTGTGAAAGTAACGTATCTTTTAAAGAGTTAATGTATAAAGTACTTTGGGGATAAAACCGATCTTGTTAATCATATAGTAGAAAGTACCTTGTGTGTATAACTTGATTGTGTTGGTTTGTGATAGCCTTGTAATACTTTCTTGTTGATTTGTTAAGTAAACATGCTAGGATGCTACGTGTGTTAGTATCTTGTGATGTTTGTGTAAAGAGGTTTCCCCTCGACTGCGCTTAAGTTGTTTAACTATCAGCCGTTATGTTGGTATTGTACGCTCACCTTGACATGTTTAGGAGGTTGCCGCCTCCGTCGCGGGGTAGACTCGAGCGATGCAGGACCATGATTCGAGAATACCTCATGCGGGTCCAGGGACCTATGCGGAGCTACGAGTTCCGGTTAGTGTGCGGCCTTTATGGTCATGCGATGCATGTGGCCACGCGATGCGAGTCGAGCGGATCGCCGGAGTAGCTACCCTCGATGCGGGTTATACCTCATGCGGGCCTATGAGGTTGGCCTATCTTGGGCTGCGAGGAGTTCAGGCTGAAACGCGCACATTGGATCTGCGCGCGTGTGACCAGGCTTTGATCATGTGCGATGCAGACATATCTCATGATCTGATTTATGACCTTGTTAGTACTATAGGTGTTAGTAGTCGGCTATGCCTTCGTACTTACCCTGTAGGGTTTTATTATGACACAGGTGGGACCTGGTGTTCATGTGTACTCCTTGAATGTTTTATATCATGGACTGCCGGCAGTGAGGAAGGTATTCCACGGGCATGAGTGATGTTGTGGCGTGAGACCCATTGTTATATTTGAGTAATGACTTTGAGGCATGAGTCACGACTTAACATGACTATTTATGTATTGTGGATCGTAGTTTGGTTATCATACATGTCTCTGCTTTATATAGACTATTATGATTTCATTTCTGATATTTTTACAAGTTTCACATACTTGGTACTGTTGTCTTGACCTCGCCCGGGTGCGTTCATCCGCAGTAGAAGTACATCGGTTGTGGATCCGCGCTCTTAGGATCACGATTGACTTTTTGGGAAGCTCCGTTTCTCGGAGGCTTGTCTTTGGTATAGTCCTGTCGGTGTAGTTACTTGTACATTCGTGGTATGGCGGGAGCCACTGTCCGTCATAGTTATGGTTACATTCTTAGAAGTGCATGTAATCTTGTTGTAAGCGTGGTTGTAAAAGGATTTAACTGTTCAAGTTGATATATATATGTATATATTTCAGGAAGGTGACCGTTTTGGTTAGCCTAGTTCATGCTTTATGACTTGTCTCATGTTTTAGTTTTTTTTTATTTCCGCTGATTTTCTCTGATGTTGTATCACTAGGGTGCGGGGTAAGGCACGATCCACGGGCCGGATCGTCGTGACAAAAGTGGTATCGAAGCGATTAGTCCTCGGAAAGTGTCTCTGAGCCGTGTCTAGTAGAGTCTTGATTATCGGTGTGTTGTGCACCACATCTATAATCGTGAGGTCGCGGGACATTTAGGATTAGTTTCCATTCTTCTCATTACGAGATCGTGCCTTAGAGCTATGTTGTAAGTTGGACTCCTACGGCGTATTCTTATGTACCCGTTATGCCTCGCGCATGCAACAGTGGCCCGGATGAGCAAGGCGTGAGAGGAGCTACGAGTTGAACACGAGAGGTTCTGAGGGCACGAGGCACGGTTCTTACGAGATAGTACTTGACAGCGAGTTTTTATGATGCCGCTAGCGAGTTAGAAGCGGCGGCTTATCGAGGCCACGATACGAGCCTCGGTTCCACGGCGAGGCCGAGGATATGAATTCAAGGTGATAGCCCGATTACTAGCTAAGCTAGTGGTAGGAATGAGACGGACGGGGCCGGTGGTTCGGCGATGTCGATGATTCCCCTAGATCCGATGATGCGAGACTTAGGATTTCTTGAGTTGCAGTTCGCCAGAATTCTATGGATAGAGATCTGAGGATGATCCTCAGGGTGTCGTACTTGTTGGGAGATTGTTATACCTGTGGCCGTCAGGGCCATGTGATGGGAGGATGTCCAGGTAGGAGGTTACGGAGGATGACTCGACTTAGGGTCGATCGCGAGTTCATTGTTCGGAGAAGGGGTGTTAGTCGGATGAGGTCACCCCTGCCTCGTTTCGGCCATAGTAGTAGACTCCATTATGAGGAGTGTCGTCGCTTCGGCGACTTTTGTGTTTGCGGCCAATAGGGCAATTTGGTGAAGTTTGTCTGACGGTAGCGGATGTAGAGCCTCGACGCCGGGATCGATGGTGGTTCAACACCTTATATAGCTAGGCGCCTGCGGTGTGATTATGATTAGAACGGCAAAGGAAAGTGAGGCAGTAGTTGCGAGAGATATCTTTAGCCCTTAGGAGATTTTGTTTATGATATTATGGTGGGTACATGTTAGGTGCTATGTACGGATAGCATTGTGTTAAGTGTGAATTAGAAAACATGGTTAGTTGAAAGGATAAGTATGGGGTCATGGAAGGTGTGAACCTTAGAATAGTACACGTTGAGACCTTAGATGTAATGCGTCTTGAGAAAAGGATTTTCACGGTTAATCTTTGTGAAACACTTGGTATCGTGAAATGTTTTGAGGATATTTTCCTTGGGATGTGTAAGGTGAAAGTGGTAGCTTTCATGACTTGGATAGGTAAGATTGTTCGGATCGGGAACAAGAGTTTGTGCGATTATGGGTCGGGTTGAGGACGTTCGCGGGTCAACCCGCAGCGAAAGGAGATGTGGTCAATTTGTGGTGGTCGCTTTGTGATAGGATTACGAGGTGTTAGGTCCAAGGTTAGTTAACCATCGTGCGAGTTCGGATGCGTTAGACCGATGGTCGCCGATGAGGTCAGCCCATCTCGCCTTCAGCGTGACTATTTACTCGGCGGAGGGTGGCGATATGTTATATATCGGGAAGGTTGTAAGATGCACGATTCCTACTTTTTATGTGACGATGAGCCCAATTTTTCGCCTATGTCTTTTGTGTATGCGAAGGTGTTACCGAGCGGGGTTGGAACTCGTGTGAGTCTCGATGTGCATTCACCTCGGGTAAGCGGAAGAACGGTAGCGTTTACCCGAGATAGTTAAGAATAGGTTGCGGCGATGTTTTGATTTCGGGGTAGCGTGAGGATTGTGTGCCTCTTGGGTAAGTGAGTTTTATGATAGCTACCTTTACTGATTCGGATGTCGCCTTATGAAGCCTTGTATGGCGGAAGTGTAGGTTCCGATCGATTGGTTCAAGGTTGGCAAGGTTCGGATAGTTGGTCCTACTTGTTTCACGGGATGTGGATAGGGTGAAGCTTATCCAGAGGAAATTGTTAGCGGCTCGAGTCAGCGAAACGTGGTACGTTTATTAGGAGGAGTTCGAGTTACGAGGAGAATGCGGCGAGTAAGGGAAAAGTGAACATATGTTATGAGAGCGGAGTGGTCATTGTTGTGAAGATCGCGAAAGGAGTATCGTTTGATCATGGGTGAGAGCTTTTGAGATGATTGAGGTGATTCCTCGTTAGCATGAAATGGAGTTTTGCGACATGTTATATTCCCGCCATTGGTGGCACGATCGGTTTGTAAGTGTAGTAGTGGAGACTACACCGCATATGTATGTTTAGAGACTTAGAAGGAACATTCTGACGAATGTTTCTAAGGAAGAATGTTATACCCGTAGTTCCGGTGGTATGTATGCGAGGACATACGTGCGAGAATCTGACGAAATATTGGAAAGAAAGGAAGATGTGATTTTTTTCGCGGAAAAGTTTCGGTTTTGTGAAGAAAAAGGTTCGTTAACGGGAATGGATTCCCAGATTTGGTATTTGAACTTCTCGGATTATATTAGAATTTTGAGATTTTATTTTGGAAATGGCCACGTGGGTCCACGGAGAAAATTTCTGATTTTGTGGGCGCTTTGTTTTTGAGGTTTAGGCTTTTTGGATATTTTCGAAGACGTAATATTTTGATCTAATCGGGCGACACGTGTCACCCTTGTGGCCATGTGGGCGAAATGGTGTGACAAGTGGCTAGCCACTTGTCACCTACTCACCTCGCCGAAATGGCCTTACACTTGGCACCCAATTTTGTTGGCCATGTGGTGTGGTGGGACCAGCACACATGGCCCAATCTTGGCCATACACTTAGATGGATCTTGACCCTCCATTGTTCTATAAATAGACCCCTTGGTTGATGAATAAGTTCATCTCACTTGAAAGCTTCCAAGAGCAAAATACTTCCCTCCCTTTGTATTGGTTTCGGGCCACCCTCCCCTTGTGTAGAATACTTGGTGTATTGTGGTATAATTCCAAATACACTAGCCTAGTATCCCTAGTAGTATTCCAAAGTTGTTTAAATACTAGGAGCCCGGAAATCCTACTTTATTCCGAAAGTCGCAAAATGAAACCCTAGAAAAACCTTCATAGCTTGGTTGAAGTGTTTAGAGAAGTTGTTTAGAAACTTCTAAGGGTCGCTTGGAGCGGGTTGGAGCGTAAGGACTTGGAGCTAAACGTTGCTCAGGATCGACATTTAATCTTGGATAATTTTGGGCTTATCGAGGTAATGATTTATGCCCCCCCCTATTGTAATTGGATATTACATGTTGTAGTAATGTATAGTTGAGTATACTATATTTAGAATGAGTATTGAACTGTATTTACATAGGGCTGTATTCTGATGTCGCTGTATTATTGTGAAGCGATTTGAACACGTCAGGTTAGGCGTGTAATCCACGCAGGAGTTATTGGCACAGTAGCGGGCCTTGTTAGGAGGAGATTTATGTGATTTCGGGAGGTCGCCAATTTTCGTAGAAAATGGAACCGTGTGTTTAGAAGTTAATAGACGTTTGTGGCCTATATAGGTGGAAGTACTACGAGTAGCGTATTCTACTTGATGAGTGGAAAAGGCTAGCGAGGTTCTGATCGTGGAGCGTTTGCTTATTGTCGATAATCGTCGCGAGGTATGTGAACCTCTTCCTATCCTTTCTAGCATGATGTTTTGTAAACTATGTAGTACGGTGAGCGTACATGTGCTAAGTGTTTTGGTTGGTTTAAACATAGGGTGTTATAATAGCTTTATGGGAAGTTAGTTATAACGACTTTATGTAGGTAAAAGAATGGTTTATTGATTACGAAAGTTAAGAGACTTGATCTTCAAAGATAAGAGACTTGACTTATAGACAACTTGATTTTGAAAGTTAAGAGACTTGATCTTCAAAGATAAGAGACTTGACTTATAACGACTTGTTTTGGAAAAAGAAGTAACTTGATTTTAAGTATAGGTTACTTATTTTGAAAAGAGTACATTATTTGGGTTTTAAAAGAATACTTATGGTTGTTTTAAAGGAAAGAGACTTGTAGAATTGAAGAGTTTTGGTTTAGAACATAAAGTGTTATAAATGACTTTATGGGAAGTTAGTTATAACGACTTTATGAAAACAAAGGAATGGTTTTATCATTGGTTTTAAAATGGTAATTTGACTTTAAAGGAGAAGTGTTTTGGTCTAAAGGAAGGCATGTTATTGTCTTAATTTGGTTTAAAAGGAAAGTCGGACGTTGTTTTGGTTTAATTAAAATATTAGTCACTTTATTTTCTTATACTACGTATTGTGTGACTTTTGTGAAAGTAACGTATCTTTTAAAGAGTTAATGTATAAAGTACTTTGGGGATAAAACCCGATCTTGTTAATCATATAGTAGAAAGTACCTTGTGTGTATAACTTGATTGTGTTGGTTTGTGATAGCCTTGTAATACTTTCTTGTTGATTTGTTAAGTAAACATGCTAGGATGCTACGTGTGTTAGTATCTTGTGATGTTTGTGTAAAGAGGTTTCCCCTCGACTGCGCTTAAGTTGTTTAACTATCAGCCGTTATGTTGGTATTGTACCGCTCACCTTGACATGTTTCCGAGGTTGGCGCCCTCCGTCTGGGTAGACTCGGCGATGCAGGACCATGATTCGAGAATACCTCATGCGGGTCCAGGACCTATGCGAAGCTACGAGTTCAGTTAGTGTGCGGACTTTATGGTCATGCGATTACATGTGGCCATGCGGATCTGCGAGTCCAGCGGATCTGGGAGTAGCGACCCTCGATGCGGGGGGATACCTCATGCGCGCCTATGAGGTTGGCCTACGCGAGTGCGAGAGTTCTAGGCTAGACGCGCATTGGATCCGCGCGCGTGTGACCGGCGATCATGTGGCGGTCAGACATATCTCATGATACAGTTTATGACCTTGTTAGTACTATGGGTGTTAGTAGTCGGCTATGCCTTCGTGCTTACCATGCGGTTTTATTATGACACAGTGGGACTGGTGTTCATGTACTTTGAATGTTTTATATCATGGATCACGGCGGTGAGGAAGGTATTCCACGGGCATGAGTGATGTTGTGGGCGTGAGACCCATTGTTATATTTGAGTAATGACTTTGAGGGCATGAGTCCCTGACTTAACATGACTATTTATGTATTGTGGACTGTAGTTTGGTTATCATACATGTCTCCTGCTTTATATAGACTATTATGATTTCATTTACAGTATTTTTACAAGTTTCACATACTTGGTACACTGCTTGACCTCCTTGAGGCCGCGTTCATGCCGCAGTAGAGGTACATCGGTTGTGGATCCGCTCTTAGGATCACGATTGGCTTTTGGGAAGCCCGTTTCTCGGAGGCTTGTCTTTGGTATAGTCCACATCGCTGTAGTTACTTGTACATTCGTGGTATGGCGGCCCCCGTCGTCATAGTTATGGTTACATTCTTAGAGGTCTGAAGTACTCTTGTGGGCAGGGTTGTAAAAGGATTTAACTGTTCAGGTTGATATATATATGTATATATTTCAGGAAGGTGACCGTTTTGGTTAGCCTAGTTCATGCTTTATGACTTGTCTCATGTTTTAGTTTTTTTATTTCCGCTGATTTTCTCTGATGTTGTATCACTAGGGTGCCCGGGGTAAGGCACCAGTCACGGGCCCGGGATCGGGTCGTGACATAGGGATAGGGTGCACTTGTGCAAATCCACACCCTCCACTTGCCCTCCACTTGCCTTCATATTGACCCTTGAAAGTCCTATAAATACCCCCCTTGAGTTGAAGACTTCTTCATCCACAAATCATCTTCCAAGTCTCCAAACTTTCTCCCCTTTGAGAGAAGCTCTCGTCCAAAGCCTCCCCTCTTGTGAAGAGCTTAGCCGAAACACCCCTTCCCCCCCCCCCCCTTTCATAGTAGTCTCGGCAAAAACCCTTTCCCCCCTTGGTAGAAAATACTCTCCAAGTATTGTTACTATCCCCAAAATACCCAAGCAGTATATCTAGTAGTATTCCAAAGTCACCTCTATACTAAAAGCCCAGAAATAATATCTTATATCCATTAGTCACTAAACGAAACCCTGGGGAAATCTTCATAGTTTGTTGAAGTTGTAAGTAGAAGTGGTGTAGAAACTTCTAAGGGTTTCTTGGAGCGGATTGGAGCATACATATTAGGAGCTAAACCTTGCTCAGGATCGACTTTTATCTTGGATAATTTTGGGCTTACCAAGGTAAATAATAATCTTATCCTTCCATTGTAATTGGAGAATACATACTGTAGAAGTATTGAAATAAGTATAAAATACATAGAAGGGTATTACAGAAGAGAATTGAACTGTAATCGCATCAGAAGAATTAAAGAAGATTGAACTGTACTTACATAGATCGTATTTCTGATGAACTTGTATAGTTTACCAGTAGGGAAGTGCTGCCTGATTTTCCGTAATAGAGAACCTCTGCTTAGATTATCCTCTGAGTAGTCTAGACGTTGATAGACGTATTTTACTATTATAGGTTGATACTCTGCGCGCGACATATTCGACTTGGCAGGTGGATTTCGCCGAGAAGGTATGTGATTCTTCCTATACTCTTGAGCATGATATTTTAAAATATATATATAGTACGGTAGACATACGTGTGTTAACTGAACATGGTTTTACTTGACGTCTTTTGACTTGAGTCTAAATAATAAGAATCTTGAAGTCTTTCAAAAGAATTATACATCATTTTTGAAAGAAGAAGAATATTTGTTTTAAAACAAAAAGCTTAAGAGTTATACTAGCTTTATGGGAAGTTAGGTATAACGACTTAAGAAAGATAAAAGGAACAATTTACTTATGTGTTTATGAAAGACTTGTATTGATTTCTGGAAAGTATAATAAGATGGTTTGATGAGCAGACATATTATGATGCTATGTGTGTTAGTGTCTTGTAACGTTTGTATAAGAGGTTATTCTTGTTGTGCTTATGTTGTTTAACGGTAAGCCGTTACGTTAGTATTACATCACTCACCTCTTGACATGATATACCGGGAGTTAAGATGCCCCCCGATGTGGGGTATACCTCAGGCAGTCTGTGTGACTATGATTCGAGAATACCTCATGCGGGTCCAGGGGACCTATGCGGAGCTACGAGAGTTCCAGGTTAGTGTGCGGTCCATGTGGCCATGCGGTCTATGTGGCCATGCGGACTATGAGTCCAGGACGATGCCGAGGAGTAGCTACCCTCGATGCGGGGAATACCTCATGCGGGCCTAGGTGGCCTATGCGGACTACGGGAGTCCAGGATTAGGCTTGCATAATGATACTATGGGCGATTGGCCTTACTTCGATCATTCGCAGCCTAGAAAAGACATACGCTTACCTATTATTACTCTTGTTTGTGATGTAGCACTATGTGCATTACATTGGTTGTTTCGTACATATTTGTAAAATTGGTTTTAAAATGATATGATTTCATTTAAGTACTTTACGATTTCACATACTTGGTACAGTTATGCGACCTCCGGGCTGCGTTCATGCCGCAGGTAAGGGAAAGCAGGTGCTAGATCCACATCCTTAGGATCCTTACTTTGGTGTCAGGAGCTCCATCTTCTCCGGAGGCTCGACTTTTGGGTATGATCTCCCTGTTTTTGTAGATAGTTTTATGCATTCAGAGTATGGCGGGGCCCTGTCCCGCCATAGTTGTTTATCTTCTTAGAGGTTTGTAGTCCTATTGTACAGTTGGGATGTAACTGTCGGGCTTTGTTTATATATATATGCCGAAAGGCGACATTTTCTCAGATAAAATTGTGTCTCATTTTACAACTGTTTCATGTCTTGTTTTTATATTCCGCTGATTTCTCTGATGTATGACTACTTGGGTGCCTGGGTAAGGCACCAGTCACGGGCCCCGGAATGGGTCGTGACAGAAGGTGTAGGGAATAAGTGAGGCTACTTCCTCAACATGTCCTCCTCCGCTTCCCAAGTCATCTCCTCCCGGTTAATATTTCTCCACAAGACTTTGACGGAAGCCACATCCTTGGTCCGCGATCGCGACACAGCGATCGAGTATCGCTATGGGACTCTCCTCATACGATAACCCTCTCACACTGGACCTCACTAGCGAGGAAAACTCTCGCTGGATCACCGATACACTTCCGCAACATAGAAACATGGAAGACCGGATGTACCGCCTCTAACTCTAATGGCAGATCCAACTCATAGGCAACTTTGCCCACTCTACGGACGATCTGGTAGGGCCCAATGTACCTTGGGCTGAGTTTCCCCTTTTTACCGAATCTCATCACACCCTTCATGGGTGACACCTTCAAGAAGACCCAATCGTCTACCAAACTCCAAATGCCGACGCCGATTATCCGCATATGACTTCGCCGACTCGAGCCGCTATCAGCCTCTGGATAAGCTTCACCTTATCCACTGCTGAACCAAGTGCAGGCCAACTAATCGCACCTCGCCACGCCGAACCAACCAATCGGCGACCTACATTTCCGCCCATATAAAGCCTCGTATGGCGCCATCGTATCTTTGGAATGGTAGTTGTTGTTATAAGCAACTCACAAGAGGCAAATGATCCTCCGGCTACCACGAAATCAATCACGCAGCACGCAGCATATCCTCAGTGTTGGATAGTATGCGCCTGCCGCCCGTCTCGAGGATGAAATCGATCGAGACTCACTGTGTCCCTAATCCCTTCGGAAAGACCTCCGTGGTTAGCCGTAAATGGGCTCCTATATGATATAATCGACACCGACACCGCGACCTCACAATCTCTCGATGTACAATCGGCATAGTCCTCACCAAACGTCGTCTCCCGATCGAAGAAAATGGGCTGATTTCGGCACCAATAATAACCCAAATGGAGTCGTATTTCCTCAGTACGAGGTAACCACTGTAACAAAGTCCATGTTGACCACCTCCCACTTCCAAGTCGGAATCTCAATAGCTGCAATAATCCACTGGCCTCTCGTGCTCGACCTTGACCTGCCGGGCAATTAGGACATCAGGCAACAAAACGCCACGCGTCCTCTTGGTCATCCCACCAATACAAACATCTGAGGTCATGGTACATCTTGGTCGACCCCAGATGAATAGAATAACGAGCACTGTGTGCCTCCCCCAGAATCTGCTGACGAAGTCCTAACACATCGGGAACACAACCGCCTCAAATCTCGGCACCATCAGCGCTACTCGAATAGACTCTTCTCCTCGAAGAGCTGCGTCTCGATACCGCACACCAACAGGTCCTCAAACTGTCGCCTCTTCACCTCATCAACGATGGAAGACTCGGCAACCTCATGAACCCGTACCCCGCTATCGTCGGTATCGATCAAACGAACCCCAAGGCTCGCTAACTGGTGGATCTGACGGACCGTATCTGTCTCTCTGCTGTACCTCGACGGGCTCCCATCGATCTACGAATCAAGGCATCAGCAACTACGTTGGCTTTCCCCGGATGGTATAGAATATCAACATCATAATATTTCAACAACTCTAACCACCGTCGCCGCAGTTCACTCCTCTGCTGAAGATATCTGGAGGCTCTTGTGGTGTATAAATATCCACATGAACCCCATACAAATAATGTCTCCAAATCTTCAAGGCATGAATAATCGCGCCAACTCTAAGTCGTGGGTAGGGTAATTCTCTCATGCTTCCGTGAATCGCCGAAGCATAGGCTATAACCTTGCCGTGCCGCATCAAAACACACCCTAGCCCGATGCGAGGCATCACAATAGATCACGTACCGTGCCTAACCCCTCGGGAAGAGTAAGGCGGAGTGTAGTCAACCTTTCCTTCAAAGAATCGAAACCCTTCTCCCAAGCCTCGCCCATCGGAACTTGGCCGCCTCGAGTCAGCCTAGTCAACGGTGCTGAAATCGAAGCAAACTGCTCCACAAACCTACGATAATAACCTGCCAGCCCTAAGAAACTGCGCACCTCGGTCGGAGTAGTAGGTCTCGACCAAGACTTGACTGCCTCAATCTTTGCCGTATCCACCCGAACACCATCAGCCCCAATAATATGCCCCAGGAATGCCACTGAGGCCAACCAAAACTCACACTTGGAGAACTTGGCGAATAACTGCCGGCTCCGGAGGACCCCAAGTACCGTCCTCAAGTGATCTGCATGCTCCTGCTCTGACCGCGAATAAACCAGGATGTCGTCAATGAATACTATCACAAATGTATCCAAAAATGGCTTGAACACCCGGTTCATCAAATCCATAAATACCGCTGGAGCGTTGGTCAAACCGAAAGACATAACCCTGAACTCATAGTGCCCATACCGGGTCCTGAATGCAGTCTTTGGGATGTCTGCCTCTCGAACTCGAACCTGATGATAACCAGACCGCAGGTCTATCTTGGAGAAACACCTCGCACCCTGCAACTGGTCAAACAAATCATCAATCTCGGGAGGGTACCTATTTTTATGGTTACCTTATTCACCGCTGTAATCAACACATATACAGCGTCCATCCTTCTTCACAAACAAAACCGCGCTCCCGTGGAGATACACTAGGCCTTATAAAGCCTTTCTCCAGCAAATCTTTCAACTGGTCCTTCAGCTCCCTCAACTCAGCAGGTGTCATCCTGTATGGCGGAATGGAAATAGGTCGAGTGTCTGGCAACGTGTCAATACAAAACTCAATCTCCCTCTCAGGAGGGATACCGAAAGATCGTCAGGAACACATCTGAAACTCCTAACCAGCGGCGATCAAGAACTGGAACCTCGACCTGCGTATCAAATACCCGAACCAGATGATAGATGTACCCTTTCTGCACCATCTTCCTAGCCTTGAGGTAAGAAATAAACCTACCCCTCGGCGATGATGTGTTGCCCTTCCACTCGATAACTGGCTCGCCAGGAAACTAGAACCGAACCAACCTGTCCTTACAGTCACCGTTGGCATAATAAGAGGCCAACCAGTCCATACCCATAATGACATCAAAATCTGTCATCTCCAGCTCTATCAAGTCTGCAGTCCGACGATCAGAATAAATACGGACAACCTCTGTACACCCGGCCTATCACGAATCTCCCATTGGCGTAGCTACCTCAAAGGCTCTATCGACCGGCTCTATCCGATTCTACCCGCATAAGAGGGACACATAGGACAAGGTAGAACTCGGATCTATCAAGCATAAACGCGTCAAAGCGTGAAATCAATAATGTACTGACGGCGTCGTGAGGCCTCACGATCTGGCGGTGGCTAATGAATATATGCGGTTCGGGACCGCTAGAATCGAACCACCACCACGACCTCTACGGCTGCCGGCCCGTGAGTGCCACCGCCTCGGGCGTAACCACGAAGGAGAGAAGACCGGCCCGATCCTGTCGCTGCAGTACCACCCATGCCGCCTCTAGACGGACAATCTCTCCTCAAATGGCCCTGCTGGCCACACGAGTAACAAGCTCCCGAAGCTCTGTGACACTCGCCCTGGTGAAACCTACCGCATTGAGCACACTGAGGTGTGGGTGGTCCCGATCGGTGACGGTTCCTGCCTCCCTGAAATCCCGAAGTCCTGGAGCCACGACTGTTCTGAATGACTGGCCGATCGGACCTCCCGCGGAAACCGTGAAGGAGCACTCTGTCTTTGTTTGGAAAGTGGACCTAGTCTGCTGAAATTTGTCCGCCTCAAAATCGCCTGAGACCATTGCCCCGCCTCTTGGGCTTTGGCTCAATCTGGTCCTCCCTCTCTCTATCCTCAATCCCGTGTGCATAGGCCTGCATCCTGGAAATGTCCATACCGGGCTGAAGAGCCACCCCCAAGAAGGCAGTAATCATATGACGGTCTAGCCCCATCACATAACGATGAACTCGGTCCGCCATGTCAGATACAATGGTGTGCGCATTCCTGGCCAAAGAGTCAAACTCCAGGATGTACTCCCTGATAGTCCTCCCATTCTGCCTCAAAGTCAAAAATCTATCTATGCGGGCCCTCCTCATCTCGGGAGGCAAAAAGTGATCCATGAAGGCCTCTGTAAACTCATCCAAAACAGCTGGAAGAGCATTGTTATACCCCGTATTTCCAGAGTACGTACGTGAGGGCGTACGTATTATAATTTGAGCCTTAAAGTTGGCTAGTTTCGAAATTTGGGCACAAGTGCCAAAAAGAATCGTTTTTCGACGAAACGTTTTACTAAACTTGCGAAGGGAAAATTCCGGCTATGTCATTTATAATTTTTGCGGATTTTTCCGAGAGACGAAACATTTTGGACCAACGGGAGGGTGACATGTGTCACCCTCACATTGGAAGGACTTGTGGGCGGTTTGGACGAAAATAGGTGGCATAGTTAGGAAGGATATTTTGTGCAAGTTGTGTGGTAGATGGATAAGGTGCACATGGCTTAATCCTAGCCCTACACTTGCCTAACACTTGGAAGAATCTTGGCCATTGGTTGGCCATTCCTTGACCTATAAATACCCCTCTAAGTTGAAGACTTTCTTCATCCAAACTTGAGCAATCTTTCTAAGTCTCACACTACTCCCTCCCTCTTGTTTGCTTCGTCCAAAGCCCCTCCCCCCTCCCTTGTGAAGCTTTGGCCGAGAGGGCCTCCCCCTCCCCCTTTGTAGAGGCTTGGCCGTGGGGTACACCCCCCCTAGCCTAGTTGTTTTCGTATAATACCCCCCTTTTTGTGGTATAGAAATACTCTCCTAGTATTGTTATAATGCCCAAATACCTTGGCCCAAATACCTTGTAGTATTCCCAAGGTTACACTTACAAAAGCCTGAAAATACCATTATACTTCCTTTTAGCCTCTAAACGAAACCACTAAGGAAATCTTCATTGTTAGTTGAAGTATTTAGGTAGAAGTTGGTTAGAACTTCTAAGGGTTGTTTGGAGGCGGGTTAGGCGCCGGTGTAGGAGCTAAACCTTGCTCAGGATCGACATTTAAACTCGGATAATTTTGGGCTTATCGAGGTAAACACTCTTGACCTTCTATTGTAATTGGAAATTACATGTTGTTGGAATATATAGTTGAAGTATACTATATATAGAATTGAATTATACTTACGGCAATGTCTTTTGACTTAAGCCTGAATAATACTTACGGTAATGTCTTGCGACTTAAGCCTGAACTTTAAGAAGAAGCGAGCGTAATTAGAATTGGGTGTATTACAGTAGACTTGGATAGCATTCTTGTGAGCATTTGCGGAGAAGTCTTTGCCAAATTTCTAGAATATTCTACGGGATCTATAGATATTCATAGGCGCCTTGTGTCCTCTATAGGTTGTAGTACTACGTGTGGAGTGTTCTGCTTGGCTTAGAGTGTAGCCGAAGGTTTGAGGTACTTGGAGCGTTTTGCTATTAGTCGATAATCGTCGCGAGGTATGTGAACCTCTTCCTATCTGTTGTAGCATGATATGTGTATAACTATGTAGTACGGTAGACGTACATGTGTTAAATGTATTTGATTGTTTTTAAACATAAAGTGTTATAACGGCTTTATGGGAAGTTGGTTATAACAACTCTATGTAAATGAGAAATGCTTTGTGGTTTTTAAAAGATAACTGATTTGACTTATAACCGACTTGATGTGTGATAATAAAGAACCTAGAAGTATTCTAAAAGATTAAGAAACCTTTTTGAAAGAAGTGTATACTTGGTTTGAAAACATAAGAGTTATACCAGTTTTATGAGAAGTTAGGTGTAACGTCTTAAGAGAGATAAAAAGAATGGTTTAATGGTTTAGAAGTTAAGAGACTTATTCTTAAAAGATAAGAGACTTGACTTAATATGGATGTTTGTGTGAAACCTCATTCGTGAGTAATGAGTACTTGGTTTTAAAAGGGAATAATGTTTCTTGATTTGAAATCGAATGAGTATCGACAAACCACTGCAGCGTTAATAAAGGAAATGTATTGAATAAAGAAGTATTATTAAAACCAGTAGAAACCTCCATCTGCATAGAAGCTAAGATGAGACAAAATGATATTACATTTCCTAGATCATGGCTGCTTAAATAAGATTTATGAACAAGAATAACCTACTCGCCTATGGCATATGTTACTCAATTGTTTTAAAGGAAATTAAGACATCGAACTATGAAACTTTTTTAAAGTAATGAGACTTGAGTAATTGAAATTAGGCAAACTGGAACTCTAGGGAAAAGAAAGGCATTGTTTTGTCTTAAATTGGTTTAAAACATAAAGTGTTATAACAGCTTTATGGGAAGTTAGTTATAACGACTTTATGAGAACAAAAGAAGGGTTTTTATCATTGGTTTTAATGTGGTAAATTGACTTTAAAAAGAGAAGTATTTTGGTCCAACAAAGAAGGCATGACATTGCCTTAATTTTGGTTTTAAAAAGGAAAAGTATGGAAGTTGTATTGGTTTACTTAAAAGATGTAAGTCACTCTATTTTTATACTACGGGTAACGGGTGACTTTTATAAAAGGAATAGATCTCTTAAAAAGGAATTTAACTTACGTAGTACTTTAGGGTTAAAACCCGCACTTTGGCATAAAATGAAAAGTACCTTGAGTTGTGTATAACTTGCCTATGCTTGTTGTTATGAAACTTGCCTATGCTTGTTGTGATAGCCTTTGTTGTGCAAGAATTGTGTTTCTATACTACCGCGTCTCTCGATGGAGGGTCGGTTGACTTGTTGAGAACTTATTTGGACGTGCCGGCAGTGACGGAGAAATTCCACGGGTACGTTCCTATTGATAGTGTTACTTTTGCTAATCGCTTTGGACATACTGACACGATGCGTAGCGCACGGGTATGCTTCCATTTTGATTGCCGCCTTGTTGTTTCCTTTTGGACATCTCGACACGATCGTAGCGCGCGGGTATGCTTCTATTTGGAATCTTTGTCTTATTGTTTCCCTTTGGACATCTCGACACGATCGTGGCGCGGGTATGCTTCCATTTGGAATGTTGTCTTAGTGTTTCCCTTTGGATATCGACACGATCGTAGCGCGGGTATGCTCCCTTTTGGATTCTTTGTCTTATTGTTATCATATCATAGATCGCGGTGAGAAGGAATTCCACGGGCACAGTGATGATTTGGAGCGTGAGTCCACGACTTGATATGACTATTTATATGTTGTGTCTTGTAGTTTGGTTATCATACATGTCTCTGCTTTATATAGCTGCTATGATTTCATTTCTGATATTTCTGATTTCACATACTTGGTACTGTTGTCTTGACCTCCTTGAAGCTGCGTTCATGCAGCGGTAGGTACATACGTCGTCGATCCCTTTTAGGATCACCTTTCGTGTTGGAAGCTCCGTTCCTTGGAGGCTTATCTTTGGTATGTTACCACGAGTTACGTAGGTCCTTGTACATTCGGTGGTATGGCGAGGCCTCCGTCATAGTTGTTGTATAAATCTTAGAGTGCATGCTTTGTTGAGCGATGCGTAAAAAGGATAACTGTTCGGGTATTTATGTATATATACTGAAGGCAACTGTTTTGGTTGGCCTGTTTTTTTAGCATGTCTTTTAAATTCATGTTCGTGTTTTTTTATTTTCCGCTGATTTTCTCTGATGTTGATTCACTAGGGTGCTCGGTAAGGCACGATCCACGGGCAGGTTGTCGTGACAAAAGTGGTATCGAGCGATTAATCCTCGGAAAGTGTCTGAACCGTGTCTAGTAGAGTCTTGATTATCGGTGTGTTGTGCACCACATCTATGTCGAGGAGGCTATAGGACATTTAGGATTGGTTTCCATTATTCTCATGCTGAGATCGTGCCTTAGAGCTGTGTGATGAGTTGAACCCCTCTGACGTATTCCTTTCCTTTACCAGTTATGCCTCCGCGTAAAACCTGAGCCCGAGGCAGGCAAGGCGGCGAGGAGGCGCTAGTGGGATCTGAGAGCAATCTGGCGCGCGAGCGTCGATACACGATAGTACTTGAGCAGCGAGTTTTGCGACACCGCCCGGCCAATGAGTTTAGAGCGCGGCGGTGGTTGCGAGACTCTGATGCACGAGCCTCGGTCCACGGCTGGAGCAGATGAGATGGGGTACAAGGAGATGGCGATTCTTGGCGAAGTCGTGGCGAATATGAGATAGGTTGGGCCAGCGATTCGATGCGCACCATGGTTCACCCTAGATCGGATAGTTTGAGGCTCTGAGGACTTCACGAGATGTATCCGCGAGTTACTGGTCGAGGCACGAGGATGATCGCGAGGAGTTCATCCGAAGCGATTCTGTGGATCATGAGTGATCAAGGCTTGGAGACCGAGTCGGTGGTCTAGGTTCGCGTCGGTGCGTGATACCGATCGGTAGTTTGATTCGTGAGAGTTGTCGGGAGAGAATGCCTCCGGCCATTTGGGGCGAGTTCGCGAGGGCATTTCTTGCACATTTCTTGCCTCCGCGGATGAGGAGGGCTCGGGCGACAGATTTTTGGTGTTGCGGCGAGCAGGCGTATGGTTGAAGTACAATGTGGAGTTCGACTCATTGGCGATGCGTCCCGCATTAGTGGCTAGTATGGAGGATCGAGTGCACCGATATGTTACGAGGCTCGATGATTACCTAGCGAGTTGTTGGTGTAGCTCTTGTAGGGCATGGACATTGCCGCATGCGAGCTTATGCACTAGGGGTGAGGCGGAGAAATCGACGGAATGACCAAGGTCGTGAAGAGGCGAGCAGCGGGTCCTTTGGTGACTTTCGAGGCGGACCGCCTCGGCCAGACTAGTTATGCGCCTCGCCCGATCTGAGTGGTCCTCACAATCTTCAAGGCATCCAGTATTCGGGAAGCGGTCGGGGCTCGAGGTTGAGATTTTGGGAGAAGCGGGGTGTTAGCGGTGAAGCCACCCCTACCTCGTTGTGGCCGTTGTGGTAGACTCACGGTGGGAGTGTCGTGCTAGTCGGGAGTTTGTTTTACATGCGGCAAAGGGGCCATTTTAGGAGAACTGTCCGACCGGGGTAGCTGGTAGGATAGCACAGACTCTGAGTCGGTGCAGGTTCTTCACCTTCCATGCTGAGCAGATGTTCATGCAGGCGGGCCACGGTAGAGGTCGCGGTGGAAGTTCCCAGTTTTAGCGGTCCTTTGAACCGCCTATTTTCAGGTATATCCTTAACCATCTAGAGTTTTGTATGTTATGATAATGTGTTAAGTGTTATGTTCGGATAGCTTTGTGCTAAAATGTGACTTAGAAACATGCTTAGTGAAAAAGGGTAAGCACAGGGTGAAAATGATGAACCTTAGAATATTACAGTTGAGACCTTAGATGTAAGGCCGTCTTGAGTACAAGTTTTTTTGCAAGTGATCCTTGTCGGAGTGCATTTTATGCCTAGAATGTATTGTGTGATAAGTCCCTGGGTAGTGTGAAATGGAAGTGGTAGCTTTCATGACCTGTAGAGGTAAGATTGTTCCGGATCGGGGATCAAGAGCGTAATGCGTTAAGTGGGTCGGGTTGGGGCCATGTTGAGGGCCAACCCGCGGCCTGTTTCGAGGTGGGGTCAGCTCTGGGTGGTCCCGCCAGGTGGTAGGGTCACGAGGGTGCTAGGCCCAGGTTTAGATGACCATCGTATGAGTTTGTGGATATGTTCGACCAGAATCGGTTCGTGAAGGCCGGGAATGGCCTTAGAGGAAAGTAAAGCTAGTAAGATGACCAAGTTTGGAGGTTGTGACTCCAAAGTGTTGGGAACTGAAGCGATGACTGAAGTGTGGTACGTATACTAGAAGAGTTCAAGTGTTCGAGAAGGGCACGACGAGTAAGGAGGGAAGAGAACGTGTGTTGTTACGTGGCCAGGTGTGGCGTTGACAACTTGTTTAGAAGGAACTTCTTCGTTATCTGTTTCGAGAAGGAACATTCGGGACGAATGTTTCTAAGGAGGGGAGAATGTTATACCCCGTATTTCCAGAGTATGTACGTGAGGGCGTACGTATTATAATTTGAGCCTTAAAGTTGGCTAGTTTCGAAATTTGGGCACAAGTGCCAAAAAGAATCGTTTTTAAATGAAGCGTTTTACTAAACTTGCGAAGGGAAAATTCCGGCTATGTCATTTATAATTTTTGCGGATTTTTCCGAGAGACGAAACATTTTGGACCAACGGGAGGGTGACATGTGTCACCCTCACATTGGAAGGACTTGTGGGCGGTTTGGACGAAAATAGGTGGCATGGTTAGGTAGGATATTTTGTGCAAGTTGTGTGGTAGATGGATAAGGTGCACATGGCTTAATCCTAGCCCTACACTTGCCTAACACTTGGAAGAATCTTGGCCATTGGTTGGCCGTTCCTTGACCTATAAATACCCTCTAAGTTGAAGACTTTCTTCATCCAAACTTGAGCAATCTTTCTAAGTCTCACACTACTCCCTCCCTCTTGTTTGCCGTCCAAGCCCCTCCCCTCCCTTGTGAAGCTTTGGCGAGAGGGCCTCCCTCCCCTTTGTAGAGGCTTGGCGGGGTACACCCACTAGCCTAGTTGTTGTCGTATAATACCCCCCTTTTTGTGGTATAGAAATACTCTCCTAGTATTGTTATAATGCCCAAATACCTTGGCCCAAATACCTTGTAGTATTCCCAAGGTTACACTTATACAAAAGCCCAGAAAATACCATTATACTTCCTTTTAGCCGCGACACGAAACCCGAAGGAACTCTTCATAGTTAGTTGAAGTATTTAGGTAGAAGTTGGTTAGAACATCTAAGGGTTGTTTGGAGGCGGGTTAGGCGCCGGTGTAGGAGCTAAACCTTGCTCGGGATCGACATTTAAACTCGGATAATTTTGGGCTTATCGAGGTAAACACTCTTGACCTTCTATTGTAATTGGAAATTACATGTTGTTGGAATATATAGTTGAAGTATACTATATATAGAATTGAATTATACTTACGGCAATGTCTTTTGACTTAAGCCTGAATAATACTACAGCGATGTCTTGCGACTTAAGCTGAACTTTAAGAAGAAGGCGACTGTAATTACTTAGGGTGTATTACATGAGACTTGTATAGCATTCTTGTGAAGTATAATTGTACACGTCGGTTAAGCGTGTAACCCCACGGTTGGCTTGGTAGCCGGCCTCGATAGAGGAGGAGAATTACGCCAGTTGTGCGGGAGTCTTGCCGAATTTTTACGTAGAATATTCTCGTCGGGATCTAAAGATATTAATAGGCGCCTTGTGGCCTCTATAGGTTGTAGTACTACGTGTGGAGTGATCTGCTTGGCAGAGTGTGGCCGGCGGTTTGAGGTACTTGGAGCGTTTTGCTATTAGTCGATAATCGTCGCGAGGTATGTGAACCTCTTCCTATCTGTTCTAGCATGATATGTGTATAACTATGTAGTGCGGTGAGGCGTACATGTGTTAAATGTATTTGATTGTTTTTAAACATAAAGTGTTATAACGGCTTTATGGGAAGTTGGTTATAACAGCTCTATGTAAATGAGAAATGCTTTGTGGTTTTTAAAAGATAACTGATTTGACTTATAACCGACTTGATGTGTGATAATAAAGAACCTTGAAGTATTCTAAAAGATTAATAAACCTTTTTGAAAGAAGTGTATACTTGGTTTGAAAACATAAGAGTTATACCAGCTTTATGAGAAGTTAGGTGTAACGTCTTAAGAGAGATAAAAAGAATGGTTTAATGGTTTAGAAGTTAAGAGACTTATTCTTAAAAGATAAGAGACTTGACTTAATATGGATGTTTGTGTGAAACCTCATTCGTGAGTAATGAGTACTTGGTTTTAAAAGGGAATAATGTTTTACTGATTTCGGAAATCAGAATGAGTATCGACAAACCACTGCAGCGTTAGTAAAAGAAATGTATTGAATAAAGAAGTATTATTAAAACCAGTAGAAACCTCCATCTGTATAGAAGCTAAGATGAGACAAAATGATATTACATTTCCTAGATCATCGCTGCTTAAATAAGATTTATGAACAAGAATAACCTACTCGCCTATGGCATATGTTACTCAATTATTTTAAAGGAAATTAAGACATCGAACTATGAAACTTTTCTAAAGTAATGAGACTTGAGTAATTGAAATTAGGCAAACTGGAACTCTAGGGAAAAGAAAGGCATTGTTTTGTCTTAAATTGGTTTAAAACATAAAGTGTTATATGACTTTATGGGAAGTTAGTTATAACGACTTTATGAGAACAAAAGAAGGGTTTTTATCATTGGTTTTAATGTGGTAAATTGACTTTAAAAAGAGAAGTATTTTGGTCCAACAAAGAAGGCATGGCATTGCCTTAATTTTGGTTTTAAAAAGGAAAAGTATGGAAGTTGTATTGGTTTACTTAAAAGATGTAAGTCACTCTATTTTTATACTACGGGTAACGGGTGACTTTTATAAAAGGAATAGATCTCTTAAAAAGGAATTTAACTTACGTAGTACTTTAGGGTTAAAACCCGAACTTTGGCATAAAATGAAAAGTACCTTGAGTTGTGTATAACTTGCCTATGCTTGTTGTTATGAAACTTGCCTATGCTTGTTGTGATAGCCTTTGTTGTGCAAGAATTGTGTTTCTATACTACCGCGTCTCTCGATGGAGGGTCGGTTGACTTGTTGAGAACTTATTTGGACGTGCCGGCAGTGACGGAGAAATTCCACGGGTACGTTCCTGTTGATAGTGTTACTTTTGCTAATCGCTTTGGACATCGCGACGATCGTAGCGCGCGGGTATCTTCCATTTTGATTGCCGCCTTGTTGTTCCCTTTTGGACATCTGACACGATCGTAGCGCACGTGTATGCTTCTATTTGGAATCTTTGTCTTATTGTTTCCCTTTGGACATCACGACCACGATCGTGGCGCTGCGGGTATGCTTCCATTTGGAATGTTGTCTTAGTGTTTCCCTTTGGACATCGACCACGATCGTAGCGCCGCAGTATGCTCCCTTTTGGATTGTTGTCTTATTGTTATCATATCATAGACTGCCGGCGGTGAGGAAGGAATTCCACGGGCACGAGTGATGATTTGGAGGGCGTGAGTCCCTGACTTGATATGACTATTTATATGTTGTGTCTTTGTAGTTTGGTTATCATACATGTCTCACCTTTATATAGTCGCTATGATTTCATTTCTGATATTTTCTGATTCACATACTTGGTACTGTTGTCTTGACCTCCTTGGGGCTGCGTTCATCTGCGAGTAGAGTACATCAGTGTCGATCCGCTTTAGGATCACCTTTCCGTGTTGGGAAGCTCCGTTCCTTGAGGCTTATCTTTGGTATGTTACCACAGTTACGTAGGTCCTTGTACATTCGGGGTATGGCGAGGCCCTGTCCGTCATAGTTGTTGTATAAATCTTAAGTGCATGCTTGTTGAGGCGAGTCTGTAAAAAGGATAAATGTTCGGGTATTTATGTATATATACTGAAGGCAACTGTTTTGGTTGGCCTGTTTATTTAGCATGTCTTTTAAATTCATGTTCGTGTTTTTTTATTTCCGCTGATTTTTTCTGATGTTGATTCACTAGGGTGCCCGGGGTAAGGCACCAGTCACGGGCCCGGGTTCGGGTCGTGACAAGCATCCTCACCTCTCGAAAGCAACCACGACTCAAACCAGTTCAACGCAATATCGCGTAACCGGTAAGAGGCTAGCGTATGCACTGTCTCAAGCCCTAAGAACTGCATGGTCCATTGTAGGCCGAATGAACTCCTGCGGATCCTCCTCAGACCTCGAACCATAAAACTCAGGTGGATGACAACCCAGAAAATCCCTAATCCGCAAACCGCCATCGGCTCAGGGTGTTGCCTCTCGCATCGTTTGCCCAGACTACTATCTTGATCAATAACCGGATCTGCTCCCGTAGTCTCTATACTCGGCCATTGCGGGCGGAGGCTGGTACGGAACCTCTGGAGCTACTACCGCTCGCTCAAATAATGTCGGCGTGTTTGAACTCGCCGACCCTACTACCTCGGGCCTAGTGCATGCTGTGTTATACCGTATTTCCAGTATATGCGTGAGGCGTGCGTATTAAATTTTTGCCTTAAGAATTGGCTTGGTTCGAAATTTGGGCACAGTGCCGAATAAGTCGTTTTCGAAAGCGTTTCCCAAACAATTTCGTAGAGAAAATTCGGCTATGTCATTTATAATTTTTGCGGATTTTTAGAGGCGAAACATTTTGGACCAGCGGGAGGGTGACATGTGTCACCCTCACATTGGAAACTTGGACGGCAAACATGGCATGTCTTGGGCGATTTTGGTCCACTTTAGTTGGTAGGATATTTTGTGCAAGTTGTGTGGTAGATGGATAAGGTAGCACGTGGCTAAATCTTGGCCTTACACTTGCTATGCACTTGTCTTCATCTTGGCCATTGGTTGGCCTTCACTTGACCTATAAATACCCATTAGTTGATGAGTTCTTTCATCCACAAATTGCCTAAGTCTTGAAAACCCCTCTCCTCCTCTTGAGAATTCTCGTCCTAGCCCTCCCTTTCCCCTTGGCGAGAGCCACCCTCCCACTTGGTGGTGTTTTTGCCGTGGGTACCCCACTAGCCTAGTTGTCTCGTATAAATACCCCTTTGTGGTATAGAAATACTCTCAAAGTATTGTTGTAATGTCCAAATACCTTGGCCCAAATACCTTGTAGTATTCCCAAGGTTACACTTATAAAAGCCAGAAAATCTGATTATACTTTCCTTTAGCCACTAAGCGAAACCACTAAAGAAATCTTCATAGTTGTTTGAAGTACTTAAGAGAAGTTGGTTAGAACTTCTAAGGGTTGTTTGGGCCAGTTGGAGCACTCGGAGTAGGAGCTAAACCTTGCTCGGGAGGCGACATTAAACTCGGATAATTTTGGGCTTATCGAGGTAAATATCTTGTCCCCTATTGTAATTGGAAATTACATAAGTGTTGAATATATAGTTGTTGTATACTATATATAGAATGAACTTAATCTTGTGGCAATGTCTTTTGACTTAAGCTGAAGAATTAAGAATGATCGAGCTGTAATTACATAGGGCAGTATTCAGATGGACTTGTGTAGTAGTGCAGTGGAGTAGAATTGTACCGTTAGGGTTAGATGTATAACCCACTGGTTGGCTTGATGGCAGGCCTCGATAGAGGAGGAGATTAGCTTGTTGCGGGGAGGTCTTAGAATTTTACGTAGAATATTCTACGTTGTGGTCTAGATGTTAACAAGCGCCTTGTGGCCTTATAGGTTGAAGTCTACGTGTGGCGCGATTTACTTGGCTTAAGGAGTAGCCGTTGTTTGGGCGTTTTGCTATTAGTCGATACTCGTCGCGAGGTATGTGAACCTCTTCCTATCTCTTCTAGCATGATATGTGTGAACTATGTAGTGCGGTGACGTACGTGTGCTAAATGTATTTGATTGGTTTAAAACATAAAGTGTTATAACGGCTTTATGGGAAGTCGGTTATAATAGCTTTATGTGGATAAGCAAGTACCTTGTGGTTTTTAAAAGGTAACTGTTTTGAATAATAACTGGCTTGTTATAATAAAGAACTTGATGTATTTCAAAAGATTTATAAATCGTTTTGAAGGAAGAGTAACACTTGGTTTTAAAGGTTTTAAAAAGAGTTATACTAGCTTTATGGGAGTTAGGTATAATGTCTTAAGAGAGGTAAAGAAAATGGTTTACTAATGTTAGAAGTTAAGAGACTTGATCTTATAAGATAAGAGACTTAACTTATTTGTTTTAATGTGAATGTTTGGGTGAAACCTCATTCGTGAGTAATGAGTACTTGGTTTTATCTAAAGGGATAATGTTTTACTGATTTCGGAAATCAGAATGTGTATCGACAGACCACTGCAGCGTTAATAAAGGAAAATGTATTAAATAATGATGAATTGTATTAAAACCAGTAGAAACCTCCATCTGCATAGAAACTAAGATGAGACAAAATGATATACATTTTCTAGATCATGTCTGCTGTAATAATAATGTTCTAAACAAGAATAACCTACTCTCATGTAAGACATATATTACTCAATTGTTCTAAAAAGGAATCAGTGATTAAGTTTATGAACTATGAAACAATTTGAAAATGAGAAGCTAGAGTAATTGAAACTAGGAAAAATGCAATTTAGGAAAAGAATATTGTTACTTGACTTTGAAAAGGAATGTGGGTTGGTCATTCTAATACTACGGGTATCGGGTGACTTTTATAAAAGTAATGGATCTCTTTTAAAAGAACTTAACGTATGTAGTACTTTGGGGTTAAAAACCCGGACTTTGGCATAAAATGAAAGTACTTTGAGTTGTGTGATACTTGCCTATGCTTGTTGTTGTGAAACTAGCCTATGCTTGTTATTGTGAAACGTGCCTATGCTTGTTGTGATAGCCTTTGTTGTGCAAAGCGTTGTATTTACGTGTTATCGCGTCTCGATGGAATTCGGTTGGTAGTTGAGAACTTACTTGGGCGTGTCGGCATTGCGGAGGAATTCCGCAGATGCGTCCACGTTGATAGTATTATTGTTATTAATCGCTTTGGACATCGACCGCGATCGTAGCGCTGCGGGTATGTTTCCATTTGATTATCGTCTTGTGATTTCCTTTTGGACATCGACCCGATCGTAGCGCCGCAGTATCGTCCATTTGGAATCTTTGTCCTATTGTTTCCCTTTGGACATCGACCCGATCGTAGCCGCGAGTATCGTCCATTTGGAATGTTGCCTTATTGTTTCCCTTTGGACATACCGGCCGATCGTAGCGCCGCAGTATCGTCCATTTGGATTATTATCTTATTTATTATTGTTGCATCATGGACATGTCTACACCGTCACGATATTAGGGCATGCGGCCGTGATCACGAACATGATGGATGTTGTGGCGTGAGACCCATAGTTATATTTGAGTGGTGACTTTGAGGCGTGAGTCACGACTTGGCTTACATGTTGTGAGCGTAGTTTGGTTATCATACATGTCTCTGCTTTATATAGACTAGTATGATTTCATTTCTGATATTTCTGATTTCACATACTTGGTACTGTTATCGACCTCCTTGAAGCTGCGTTCATCTGCGAGTAAAGGTACATCGATTGTCGATCCGCTTATAGGATCACATTCGCGTGTTGGGAAGCTCCGTTTCTCGGAGGCTTATCTTATTAGTATGTGTTCCACTGAGTTGTAGGTTCTTGTACATTCGAGGTATGGCGGGGCCACTGTCCGTCATAGTTGTTGTAAATCTTAAGTGCAGAACCATTGTGGCGGGAGTTTGTAAAAGGATAAGCTGTTGGGTATTTATGTATGTATGTTGAAGGCAGCTGTTTTGGTTGCTTTGTTTATTTATCATGTCTCTCATTTCATGTTTAAAGTTTTTATTTCGCTGGTTTTCTACGATGTTGTATCGCTAGAATTGCGAGGTAAGGCACGATGTGGGCCGGTTCGGGCGTTACAAAAGTGGTATCGAGGCGATTAATCCTCGGAAAGTGTCTGAACCGTGTCTAGTAGAGTCTTGATTATCGGTGTGTTGTGCACCACATCTATAATCGAGAGGCTATAGGACATTTAGGATTAGTTTCCATTCTTCTCATTACGAGATCGTGCCTTAGAGGTGTTGTAAGTTGGACCCCTCGGCGTGTTTCGTTTTTACGATTATGCTCTGCGAAAAGCAACGAGGCCAGAAGGGCAAAGCGGCCGAGGCGCTAGTGGGATTGAGAAGTACGAGCGCGAGCGGTCGATACTGAGTAGTGCTTCCGGCGGCGAGTTTTGTAGCGCCGCCCGGCCAGCGAGTTTAGAGCGCGCGATGGGCGTGAGACTCTGATACACGAGCCTCGGTCCCGATGCAGGCGGGAGATGGGTCACGAGAGATGGCGATTATTGGCGAGGTTGTGGCGAGATATGAGCGAGTTGAATCTGGCGATTCAGTTCAGCCTTTGTAGTGCAGGCGACGGTTTGAGGCTGCGGGATTTCCTTAGTTGTAGCACTTTGAGTTTCTGGTCGAGGCGGAGGATGATCGCGAGGAGTTCATCCGTCGATTCTGAAGAGATCATCACGGGTGATCAAGGCTTGATAGTGCATGACATTTAGTTCGCATCGGCTGCGTGATACCGCCGATCGATTGGTTTGACTTCGTGGGAGCTTTCGGGAGAGCATGCACTTCCGGCCGTTTGGGGCGAGTTTTGAGGGGCCTTCGGCACATTTCTTGCCTCCACAAATGAGAGGGCTCGGTAAACATTTTTGATGTTGAGCGAGCAGCGTCTGATTCGGAGTACAATGTGAGTTCGACTCATTGGCGGTATGTTCCGCATTAGTAGCTAGTATGGAGGATCGAGTGCACCGATATGTTCTGAGGCTCGATGATTACCTAGCGAGAGTTGTTGGTGTTTCCGCCGGTAGGCATGGACATTGCCCGCGTTCGAGCTCATGCAGGTGCGAGGCGCGAAGATCGGCAGGTGGACGGCCAGAAGAAGGCCAAGGCAATGGATATTTTGGCGACTTTCGGCGCGCACCGCCTCAGCAGACTAGTTATGTACCTCCACCGTCTTGAGGCGGTCGGGGCTCGAGGTTGATTTTCGGGAGAGCGGTGTTAACGGTGAAGCCACCCTACCTCGTTGTGACCATTGTGGTAGACTCCATTTTGGAAGTGTCGTGCTAGATTGGGAGTTTGTTTTGCATGCGGCAGCGAGGGCCATTTGCGGCTTGTCAGGCCAAGGTACGGATGTTCGACTTCGACCTACGGATCGGTGTGGTTCATCGCCTTCTACGATTATGCGCCTGCAGTGCCTATGATTAGAGTGGGCGGTTGATTCGGTATATCCTTAACCTGCAGAGTTTTGGTATGCTTGTTTTAATGATCTCATTATTGTGTGCTATGCGGATAAGCGTTGTGATATTATGAGTTAGAATACATGGTAAGTGTGAACCTTAAACTATGTCACGGTGAGACCTTGAGGGTAAGGTCGTCTTGAGTTAAAGATTTATTTTATGTTTGACCACTTATCGAGTAGTAGTATCGTGGGATTTATTTGTGTGATAAGTCAGTGGGTAGTGTGAGATGGAAGTGGTAGCTTTCGTGATGGGAATTGGTAAGATTGTTCGGATCGGGAACAAGAGTTTGGGCGTGATTGGGGTCGGGTTGAGGACCATTCTTGGAGTCAACCGTGCCGGATTGAGGTGGGGTCAGCTGGGTGGTCCGCCGGGAGTAGGTCACCGGGGTGTTAGGCCCAAGTTTAGATGACCGTCGTATGAGTTGGTGGATATGTTCGACCGAAGTGGATCGTGGAGCGAGAGCGGCCTTAGAGAAGATCGAAGTTAGTCGGATGACCAAGTTTGGAGGTAGTGACTCGAGGGTTGGAAAGCGAGCGTTAGCGAAGTGTGAGTGCGGATACTAGAGCGAGTTAGTGTTAGTGACGAGTTCTACGAGAAAGGGAGAGGTGAGCGTGTGTTTTGTGGCGGTGTGGCATGATTGTTTTAAATGCGTATAGCGGTGAAGACTATCTTGGCGCTTTGATTTGTTTTGAGACCTTGAAGGAACATTGGGGCGAATGTTTCTAAGGAAGAATGTTATACCGTATTTCGGAGTATGCGTGAGGCGTGCGTATTAAATTTTTGCCTTAAGAATTGGCTTGGTTGAAATTTGAGCCTGAGTGCGAATAAGTCGTTTTACGGCGAAGCGTTTCCACGACTTTCGTAGAAAATTCCGGCTATGTCATTTATAATTTTTGCGGATTTTTCAGAGGCGAAACATTTTGGACCAGCGGGAGGGTGGCGTGTGTCACCCTCACATTGGAAAACTTGACGACAAACATGGCATGTCTTGGGCGATTTTGGTCCACTTTAGTTGGTAGGATATTTTGTGCAAGTTGTGTGGTAGATGGATAAGGTAGCACGTGGCTAAATCTTGGCCTTACACTTGCTATGCACTTGTCTTCATCTTGGCCATTGGTTGGCCTTCACTTGACTATAAATACCCGTTAGTTGATGAGTTCTTTCATCCACAAATTGCCTAAGTCTTGAAAACCCCTCTCCACTCCTCTTGAGAATTCTCGTCCTAGCCCTCCCTTTCCCCTGGCGAGAGCCACTCCCTTGGTGGTGTTTTGCCGTGGGTACCCCACTGCCTAGTTGTCTCGTATAAATACCCTGTGGTATAGAAATACTCTCAAAGTATTGTTGTAATGTCAAATACCTTGGCCCCGAATACCTTGTAGTATTCCCAGTTACACTTATAAAAGCCCGGAAAATACGATTATACTTTCCTTTAGCCACTAAGCGAAACCACAAAGAAATCTTCATAGTTGTTTGAAGTACTTAAGAGAAGTTGGTTAGAACTTAAGGGTTGTTTGGAGGCGGATTGGAGCACTCGGAGTAGGAGCTAAACCTTGCTCAGGAGCGACATTAAACTCGGATAATTTTGGGCTTATCGAGGTAAATATCTTGTCCCCCTATTGTAATTGGAAATTACATAAGTGTTGAATATATAGTTGTTGTATACTATATATAGAACTGAACTTAATCTTGTGTGATGTCTTTTGACTTAAGCTGAAGAATTAGAAGCCCAGGCTGTAATTACATAGGGTGTATTACAGTAGACTTGTGTAGTAGTCATAGTGGAGTAGAATTGTGCAGATTAGGGTTAGATGTATAACCCCACTGGTTGGCTTGATGGCGGCCTCGATAGAGAGGAGATTAGCATTGCGGGAGAAGTCTTCTTGAATTTTACGTAGAATATTCTACGTTGTGGTCTAGATGTTAACAAGCGCGCGTGGCCTTATAGGTTGAAGTCTACGTGTGGCGCGATTTACTTGGCTTAAGGAGTGGCCAGTGTTTGGGCGTTTTGCTATTAGTCGATGATACTCGTCGCGAGGTATGTGAACCTCTTCCTATCTCTTCTAGCATGATATGTGTGAACTATGTAGTGCGGTGAGCGTCATTGTGCTAAATGTATTTGATTGGTTTTAAAACATAAAGTGTTATAACGGCTTTATGGGAAGTCGGTTATAACAGCTTTATGTGGATAAGCAAGTACCTTGTGGTTTTAAAAGGTAAGCTATTTTGAATAATAAGCGGCTTGTTATAATAAAGAACTTGATGTATTTCAAAAGATTTATAAATCGTTTTGAAGGAAGAGTAACACTTAGTTTTAAAGGTTTTAAAAAGAGTTATACTAGCTTTATGGGGAGTTAGGTATAATGTCTTAAGAGGTAAAGAAAATGGTTTACTAATGTTAGAAGTTAAGAGACTTGATCTTATAAGATAAGAGACTTAACTTATTTGTTTTAATGTGAATGTTTGGGTGAAACCTCATTCGTGAGTAATGAGTACTTGGTTTTATCTAAAGGGATAATGTTTCTTGATTTGAAATCGGAATGTGTATCGACAGGACCATGCGAGCGTTAATAAAGGAAAATGTATTAAATAATGATGAATTGTATTAAAACCCGTGAAACCTCCATGCGTAGAAACTAAGATGAGACAAAATGATATACATTTTCTAGATCATGTTCTTTGTAATAAGAATGTTGTAAACAAGAATAACCTACTCATGTAAGGCATATATTACTCGATTGTTCTAAAAGGAATCAGTGATTAAGTTTATGAACTATGAAACCATTTGAAAATGAGAAGCTTGAGTAATTGAAACTAGGCAAAGCTGGAATTTAGGAAAAGAATATTGTTACTTGACTTTGAAAAGGAAGGTGAGTTGGTCATTCTAATACTACGGGTATCGGGTGACTTTTATAAAAGTAATGGATCTCTTTTAAAAGAATTTAACGTATGTAGTACTTTGGGGTTAAAAAACCCGGACTTTGGCATAAAATGAAAGTAATTTGAGTTGTTGTGAAACTTGACTATGCTTGTTGTTGTGAAACTAGCCTATGCTTGTTATTGTGAAAGCGTGCCTATGCTTGTTGTGATAGCCTTTGTTGTGCAAAGCGTTGTATTTACGTGTTATCGCGTCTCTCGATGGAGGTCGGTTGGTAGTTGAGAACTTACTTGGGCGTGTCGGCATTGTGGAGGAATTCCGCAGATGCGTCCACTGTTGATAGTATTATTGTGTGTCGCTTTGGACATCGCGACCGCGATCGTGGCGCGCGGGTATGTTTCCATTTTGATTATCGTCTTGTGATTTCCTTTTGGACATCTTGACCCGTCGTAGCGCCGCGAGTATCGTCCATTTGGAATCTTTGTCCTATTGTTTCCCTTTGGACATCTTGACCGTCGTAAGCGCGCGAGTATCGTCCATTTGGAATGTTGCCTTATTGTTTCCACTTTGGACATCTTGACCCGTCGTGGCGCCGCGAGTATCGTCCATTTGGATTGTTATCTTGTTTATTATTGTTGCATCATGGACATGTCTACCGTGCGATATTAGAGGCATGCGGCCATGATGCGAACATGATGGATGTTGTGGGCGTGAGACCCATAGTTATATTTGAGTGGTGACTTTGAGGCGTGAGTCACGACTTAGCCTTCTATGTTGTGAGCGTAGTTTGGTTATCATACATGTCTCTGCTTTATATAGACTAGTATGATTTCATTCTGATATTTCTGATTTCACATACTTGGTACTGTTATCTTGACCTCGCCGAGTGCGTTCATCTGCATGAGTAAAGGTACATCGTATTGTCGATCGCTTATAGGATCACATTCGGCGTGTTGGGAAGCTCCGTTTCTCGGAGGCTTATCTTATTGGTATGTGTTCCACTGAGTTGTAGGTTCTTGTACATTGGGGTATGGCGGGGCCTGTCCGTCATAGTTATTGTAAATCTTAGAGTGCAGCCATTTGTGGGCGGGGTTTGTAAAAGGATAAGCTTCGGGTATTTATGTATGTATGTTGAAGGCAATTTTTGGTTGCTTTGTTTATTTATCATGTCTCTCATTTCATGTTTAAAGTTTTTATTTCCATTGGTTTTCTCGATGTTGTATCGCTAGGTGCCGGGGTAAGGCACGATGTGGCCGGGTTCGGGCGTTACGACTGAGTCAGTGTAATCCTCTGAGTGCGCTAGCGCCTCATCGCTCTTTGCCCTACGGGCCACAGTGCGCCTCCGTGGAGGCATAATTGTTTCATAAGAAGAGGTCGAGAGGATTCAACCTAATAAGGCGACTCTCTTGCACGATCTCGAGAGAGAAGAATGAAACCAATCCTAAATGTCCTGCGACCTCACGATTATAGATGTGGTGCCTGACACCGATAATCAAGACTACTAGACACGATGCGTAGACACTTTCCGAGGACTAAGCGCTCGATGCCACTTTTGTCACGACCCGACCCCGGGCCACGACTGGTGCCCTACCTGGGCACCCTGTTCAGGTATACATCAGAGAATAGCATCGGAACATACACAACATAAACACATGTGTAAACAATAAACATCACAGACTAGCCGATAAGGCCGCCTTCCATACTATAAACATAATCAAAGTACAATCACATAACTCGGTTCTTACCCAACCACGTATGCGAATACTGGACCTGCAGGAATAACAAGCGTGGGACGGGGCCTCGCCATACCACAAATGTACATAAATCTACAACATCGGGGAAAAGCGTACGAAAGAGACAAGCCTCGGAGAAATGGAGCTTACGTCGATAAGTGATCCAGAATGAGGATCCACCACCGCTACTTTCATGCGGCGTGAGCGGCCCAGGAAGAAGTCGATACAATAGGTACTAAGTATGTAAAGCGGAAAATCAGTAAATTACATCATAAGTTTTAAAACAAAGGAGTCATGTATGATAATAAAATTACGATGCGGTGCCTTACTAACAATGAGAGTAATCCAGAGTATCGTCTGACAAAAAAATAGGAGACTCACGATCAAATCATGGGTAGCGAACCCATAGAAACAGGTGGTATAATGTCTTGGGGGTTTTCCCCTCATTTATACTCTTACCCTGAGGCAGGTGGTATAACGTCTTGGGGGTTTACCCCTCATTTATACTCTTATCCTGAAGAAGGTGGTAAAGTAGGTGGTATAACGTCTTGGGGTTTACCCCTCATTTATACTCTTACCCTGGAGAAGGTGGTATAACGTCTTGGGGGTGTACCCCTCACTTATACTCTTACCCTATCTCAAGGCGTCATCTGATAAATAAGCAAGTTAGGAAATTCCCCTAACTTCATTTTAGTCTCATTCGTCTACACTCTCATTTTAGTCTCCTTAAGGCACTAATATGTTATAATAGATCCGGGAGTTTAACCCAAAGTACTATGTACTTCTAATCTTTTAAAAATGACTCATTTCTATATAAAACTTCCAAGATACTATTAACCGTAGTATCAAGTCAAAATTACTTTTCAAGACAAGTCACAATACCTTTAGAAATAAAGTTAGGTTTCTAAATCAAGTGACTCCTTTTATTATGTAACCTTAGGCAATTGATGCCTTAAAATCAAATTGCCATTTCATTAAAATCAAGTCATTTATCTTTCCATAAAGCAAATATAACCAACTTCCCATAAAGTCGTTATATTCACTTTATACCTTAGCCAAATACAATTTCCTATCCAAGGGACTTATCGTTTAAAGCGGAACAAGTATCACATACTTTAAAACTCTTCAAGTCCCTTAACTTTAATAAAACTTAAGACATCCTTTATACTTTCAAAGAAGTGAGTTAATCTCTAACTCACCCGACTTGGCTATTCATAAAACTAGTAAAGGATATCAAGGTCTTGTCGTCTGCAGTACTATATCGTCTGACTAGTCATGCTCGACGATAGGAAAAGTTCTACATACCTTTTGGTCAAACCACTTGCCAAGTACAATATCACTTTGTAGAATGTCAACTTTATAATATTCACAATCGTCTAACGTCTTACTTCAAACGTAGAATATTATAAGTGTAAATTCTCTAAATTCTACGGAAAATCGGAAAACACCTCCTTTGTTTCTACTTACTTTGCCACCTTTTTCAAGGCCGAATACAATAACCAAACACGCCACATTTAAGGCCCAAACAATACAATCAACAATAGGGGATTACACGCCTACTAGACGTGTAAAATTCCGCCCCACAATAGATATCAAACTAATACAACTACTAGTCCAATTTCGGCCATATTGAGTACCACAATACCAATTCTTATCCAATTCCATTGCAATCCAAGTTGTTAGCATAACATGATATCAAGTCGCAATTGATTATAACTACTATAATCTTCAAGTAAGTAACATGCGACGATTTCTAATAAATGACCAATTATTAATCCAACTTCAAGTGGCCTATAACATTTCGGATTTAAGCTACAAGCAATCATAATACTTATAAACTTCAACACATATACTTCATGCTAGCAACATGTAAAACTAACAACAATATAATTAATCTTGTAACACTTTTAAGGGACAAGATTATACCTTAACGAATCTTAATCCAACTCCAAATCCGAAGTCGCTCCTTAGAAACTTAGAGCCTCTTCAAGACACTTCAATCCGCTACTTGAGACCCTTAGAACAACACCAACAAATTTCCTTCAAACTTCCAAACAAAACCTAGAAAGACAACTAGGTTTTCGCTTTGCGACTACCCGAAAACTATCTTTTTCCGAGATTTTTCTATTGAGATATGCTTACAATACACTCAAGGACCTTGGTATAAAGTGTGGAGCTTAATGAATGAGAAACAAAAAATTTCTTTTCAAATGGGAGTGAACCCGAGAGCTCAAGCTTGAGTTCTTCCATTTTTTGTGAAAATTTGGCTAAGTGTTAAGCTTATCTTGCACTACTAGTATTATATAGTGTAATGGAGGGTCAAGATATAAACAAATGGGTGGTTTGGATGAGGTCTTAACAAATATCAAGACTATTGTGGACCCATTGACTAAGTCAATAATGTCAAGCTCACTACTTGCAAGACTTGCCATCCTAAGACTATGGTCAATGACCATCTTGGCCATGCCTATTTCGTCCAAGGAATCATTAAGGGGGGTGACACGTGTCGCCCTCCCATTCGTCATAATAATACGTTTTCCGACAATTTCATAATTCCGATAAATTTTTATACAAGTCTCAAATCTTAACACTTGTGAGTTCTTACGTACGTTCTTAAAACATGTCCTGTAAATACGGGGTGTAACAAGTATCAAGGTGTGTCTATTTTTCAAAGTAAGTTACTACACTTTTAGAAAACTCTTTTCAAAGCTTGAAATCAAGTAACTTCAAATTTTCACAATCTAGGAAACTTATGCCTAATAATCAAAATAGACAACATTCTTAACCTTCCATAAAGCCGTTATAACCAACTTCCCATAAAGCCGTTATAACCCTTTATGGTTTTAGACATATTCATTCCTTTTTATAACCAAGAGACTTATACTTAAAACCAAGTATCACATACTTACAAATCAAGTTTCTTAACTTTCAAAATACTTGAGTCTCTTAATATTTAGAAAACAAGTTTCTTCTACTTTTAAACCTCAAGTAACTCACACCTTTAAAACAAGTTATTTTTCTTACATCATGTCATTTCTCCTCTCTTAAAACAATTAAGTAAATTACTCATTTAACTCCCCTAAAGTCATTACAACAACCCAGGTTTTGGAACTAAGGCACTAGCCAAGGTTTGGAAACCACTTCCTTTTCAAGACTACATGTACTTTAAGTAAAATACTTTCACTTTTAAGAATCCAACTTCACTAAGGCAATGGATTATACAACTTACAATTTAAACATCAAAGTACAATCAAGGAGTACATAGAACAAATTCTATTTTAGGCAATCCAAATACAACGAGGAATGGATCGTTTAAGGAGTAGGACATACTTTCTTTATCTTAAGGAATCATGCTAGAAGAGGAGATAGTTCACATACCTTTTGGCTAAATCCACAAGCTAAGCCGAATCGCCGTGCGTAGAAGTGTCAAACTATAATGGTCACAACAAGACTATCGACTTCTAGTCTCGAGCGTAGAATAATACTAAGTATACGGTCTCTAATTCTACGGAAAATCGGGCACTTCCTTTGTTTCTACTCACTTTGCCACCTTTTTCAAGGCGAATACAATAACCGACCGCCACGTTTAAGGCTCGGAAGCAGCAACCAAACAAAGGGGATTACACGCCTTACAATCGTGTAAAATTCCGCACGATTAATCTGAAGTAGTTCCATATTCAAGCCATACTCGGCCAACAACATAACCAACAATTCAAAGTCTTTTCCAATTCTTTTCCAATTCCAAGTTCTAAGGTCTAACATGTTATATAGTCATAAACAACTTCAACAACTACAATTTCCTTCTTTATACAACATACGACGACTTAAACTAATAATCGACTTGAATTGTAATCTTAAGGCTAAACATGCTAGTTTTTGGATTAGGGTTCCAATAGCCAAAATACTTATCAAACTTCATAATATATACATCATGCTTGCTAATATCCATAGCTACAACAATAAGTAAATCTTAAGTACTAAAACGACAAGATTAGACCTTTATAAGCCCTTAAAAGTTCCAAGATTCAAAGTCGCGCCTTAGCAATTCTTAGCTCCTTTCCTTATGTTCCAATCCGCTCCAAGCACTCCTTAGAAGCCTATGAATAACCCATCTTCAAGTTCCAACTTCAAAGTTGAAGAACTCCTTAAGTTACCGCCTTGCGACTAATACGAAAACGTCGTTTTTCCGAAATCTTTCTATTGAGATATCCTTACAATACCCTTAGGGACATTGGGTTAAAGTCTTGTGAACAAAGGATCAAAACTACAAATTTTTCTAGTGGGAATTGAGACAAAGCCGAGAGCCTCTTGATGAAGAACAAAATGAGTGAGATAATTCTAAGTGTTGGAAGACCTTGTCTTGCACTAGTGTGTATATAAAACACAATGGAGGGCTTAGATAATAACACTTGTTAGGTTTTGGATGAAGGAGATCAAGCCAAATGGCTCTTGACTTGGTCAACAATGTCAAGCTCTTAATTAGCAAGACTTTGTCATCTACACATTGGTCAAATGACCATTTTAGCCTTGCAAATTTTCGACCAAGACCATGTGGTGGAGGTGCCACGTGTCGCCCTCTCATTCGTCCATAAAATTACGTAACCCTCGTGGGCCCCACAAAACGTAAAATTCCTCGGGTGGGCCCCACGTGACCAAATCCGTAAAAATAAATTTTCATAATGTTAATAAGTTCCATACTCTTCAAATAATACATTTTGAGAATTTAATTCTCAACAACGAACATTTTTCCTTTCCGACGTTCGGAAGATTTTCCGTCGGAAAAACAATTCTTCCTTTCGTACCAATTTCCAAGTCTTGATTCCTTACGTACATTCTCTTATACATGTCCTGGACTTACGGGATGTAACATTCTTCCCCCCTTTGAAACATTCGTCCCCGAATGTTCTTAGTCGGTTGCCAAGCTATACAAACTCCGGCATAAACTACATCTTATGCTGTCGATCAATACTCACAAGACTAACGATGCCACACATTGCCACCACATAACATACGTAAACATATCAATGGACCTTCCGTCGCGGTCCCTTCTCACAAAACTCTAAGGTTCTGATCTTCTCAAGCAGGATCCTTGGGGTTCGCTATTTTCTTACTTGTCATACTTCCTCGTACTTCTAAACTTATTTAGTAACCGTACAACATCTCAAATATTGTTTCTGTTCCCCAATCCTTGGATTTACTATCCAAACTTGGCCATATTGTTACTCACATTCCCGTTAAGGTTCTTCTCGGTCCTTATGACTGATTAGGTGGAGCAACGTCCACGAACTTCGTCTGACGATCAACTAGACTTGGGCGCACACCTCGTGACCCTATCACATGCGAGGACTATTACCAGTAACATCACCCATTCCATACTATCGGTTGACGAAGGAGTCCATAACCCGACTCATCGTCACCCTTAACTTCTCATTCTTAGTCTGAACTAAAACTCTCTCTTATCTCAAGGTACTTCTCACCTTATCCCCCTATTCACTAGAGGTTTGTCACAAAGGCCAAAGTATTTCTACCGTACATCCTTCCCTATCGGTCTTACACTTGTCACGACCCGACCCCGGGACCGCGACTGGTGCCCTACCTGGGCACCCTTACAGGTATACATCAGAGATAATCAGCGGAACATACATGAAACTTATAAAATAAAACAACATAAGTAAAACAACAGGTTAGCCGATAGGGCTACCTTCCAGACATAAATATATACAACGAAGCGATTGCCTCATTTCTTTACAAAGCGACCCACAAATATGTGACTACAGACCTCTAGAGTTTTTATCATAACAACGATGGCGGGACGGGGCCCGCCGTACCACGAATATACATGAATCTACTACCTCGGGAAAACCGTACCAAAAGATAAACCTCGGAGCAAATGGAGCTTTCCCAAAAGCGGGCCGAGATCCTAAGAGCAAGGATCACCAACAGGTACCTAAAACTGCGGGCATGAGCATGGCCCGAAGAAGTCGATTACAACAGTCGAATATGGAACATAAATAACGTCTGATAAGCGGTCATAAGCGTACAAAAGAATATAGCGAGGACAAGTATAAAAAAACATGCGGATCTGCGTGTCATTACCACGTATGAACTTAATTTCAAATCATTATCTTTTCCCAGTTTCAATAAAGGTTATATCCACATTCTTACGCACTTGATTAGGAAAAAAACATTAAGTTCATTTCTATATAACTTACTTATCTTTCATAAGTACATCCGGCCCTTTAAGGAGGCGCCTATCTACGGCCCGATCGGGGCGCGATCAAATCACGTAGTGCGCCCGTACGGGTATCTTTGCGGCCCGTTTGCGGGATGATAATATCATATAGTACGCCCGTAAAGGTATCTTTGCCGACCCGTTCTCGGTCGATAATGTCATATAGTGTGCCCGTAAAGGTATACTGCCCGGCCCATTCCTGGGTCGATAATGTCATATAGTCGCGTAAAGGTATCTTGCCGGCCCGTCTGCGGGTCGATAATGTCATATAGTGCGCGTAAGGTATACTTCGGCCCGTCTGGGTGCGATAATGTCATATAGTGCGCGTAAGGTATCTGCCGGCCCGTCTGGGGCGATAATGTCATATAGTGCGCGTAAGGTGTCTTTGCGGCCCGTCTGCGGGTCGATAATGTCATATAGTCTGCCCGTAAAGGTATACTGCCCGGCCCGTTCCTGGGTCGATAATGTCATATAGTGCGCGTAAGGTATCTTTGCGAGCCCGTCTCGGGTCGATAATGTCATATTAAAATCGAATTTAACCCACGTACTCACGTCTCTACTCCTTGAAAGACTCTTTTCAAATAAAACTTCGGATACCAACAAGTAGTATCAGTCATCTCTATCTTTCGGGAAAGTCACAATACCTTTTTAGAAATACAATTCTGAACTACAAATCAAGTGACTTCTTTCTTAAAACCTTAAGCAATTGGTACCTTTAAAACAATTTGCCCTTCTTTATTTCAAATCATTTCTTGTTTATGCTACTGAAGAAAACCATTCTCTTAACCTCCCATAAAGTTATTATAACCAACTTCCCATAAAGTCGTCATACTAACTTTATGCCTTAAACTAATTCATTCTTTTTATAACCAAGAGACTTCTACTTTTTCAAACCAATTATTATATACTTTCAAATCAATTCTCTTAACTTTCAAAAATATAGTTAGTCTCTTAACCATTTAGAACTCAAGCGACTCCTTTTATTATAAAACCTTAGGCAATTTATGCCTTAAAATCAAGTTGTCTTTTACTAAAATGAAGTCATTTATCTTTCCATAAAGCAAATATAACCAACTCCCATAAAGTCGTTATATTCACTTTATGCCTTAGCAAAATACAATTTCCTATCGAGGACTTATATGTTTTAAAGCAGAACAAGTATCACATCTTTAAAAATCTTTAAGTCCCTTAACTTAATAAAACTTAAGGCGTCCTTTATTCTTTCAGGAAGTGAGTAAATCTCTAACTCACCCAACTTGGCTATTAAGTAAAACTAGTAAAGGGTATCGAGGTGTTGTTAGTCTCAGTAATACATACGTGCAACTAGTCGTGCTCAAAGATAGGAAAAGTTCTACATAGAGTAAATCCTTGACTTCCTCTTAACTTCTAAGAGTAGAAGGAAACATGAAATGATACCACAAGTATATTCCATCGTAGAATCATGCCAAAGGAAGGAAGAGGTTCACATACCTCGTGGCGATTGTCGACAAGTAGCAAAATGCTCCAAAGTACTTCAACCTTGAGCTATTCCATTCTTCAAGTAGGATCGCTATACTTAGTTCTTGACCTATCATGGTCAATCGTCCATTAACCCTTCTTGAGCGTAGTATATTCTAAGTGCTAAGTCGCCAAATTCTACGGAAAATCGAATGACACCTCGCTTTGTGTTTACTTACCTTGCCACCTTTTTCAAGGCGAATACAATAACCAAACACGCCACATTTAAGGACACACCAATGCGATCAACAATAGGGGATTACCGCCTACTAGGCGTGTAAAATTCCAGCCACAAGCGATATTAATTTAATACAACATACTTGGCCAATTCGGCTACATTGAGGTACCACAACATTAATTCTTATCCAATTTCCAATTCAATCCAAGTTGTTAGCATAACATGATATCAAGTCGCAACCAATTATAACTACTATAATCTTGAGTCAATAACATGCGGCGATTCTAATAACGACCAAATTGTAATCTAACTTAACATGGCTCGCATTACATTTCGGTTCCAAGGCCACGATCAATCCGTAATCCTTACAAACTTGACACATATACTTCATGCTAGCAATAAGTATAGCTAACAACAATATAATTAATCTTGTAACACTTTCAAAGAACAAGATTATACCTCAACGAATCTAATCGACTCCAAATCCGAAGTCGCTCCTTAGACCTAGAGCCTCTTCAAGATACTTCAATCCACTACTTGCGACCCTTAGAACCACACCAACAACTTTTCTTCAAACTTCCAATCCAAAACCTGAAAGCCACTAGGTTTTCACTTTCGACTAACGAAAACTATCTTTTTCGAGATTTTCTATTGAGATATACTTACAACACACTTAGGAACCTTGGTTTAAAGTGTGGGGCTCAAAGAACAAGAAGCGAAAATTTTTCTTTCTTCCTTCTAGTGAACCAGGAAATTTAGGCTCTTTATGTTCTTCAAATTGTGTGAAATTTTGGCTAAGTGTTAAGCTTGTCTTGCACTACTAGTATTATATAGTGTAATGGAGGATTAAGATCTAAACAAATGGGTGGTTTGGATGAGGTCTTAACAAATATCAAGACTAATGTGGGGTCTTTGGCTTGAGTCAATGTTGTCAAGCTCTAAGGCTAGCAAGACTTGTCTTCCTAACAAGGGTCAAATGACCCTTTTGTCCATGATCAAATTCGTCCAAGGCATTCTAAGGGGTGACACGTGTACGCCCTCCCATTAAATCACAAATATCGTTTTAGACAATTCCTTAATTCCGCTAAATTTTTACAAGTCTCAAATCTTGACGCTTATGAGTTCTTACGTACGTTCTTAAAACATTTCCTGTAAATACGGGGTGTAACATTCTCCCCCCCTTAGAAACATTCGTCCCCGAATGTTCTTTCGGAGTCATACTTATAATTAGCGACATAGTTCCCTTTCACAACCCCGACATACCAACAATGCCACACATGGCCTACTTTACTCGCACACGCATATCTGTACATCATAAGCCCAAAAGAGATTATCTTTTCGTACTTCCTACTCCTTCTAACATATACATAGTCTCAATATAATCTGTTCATAAAACTTAAACATACTACAACTTTATCAGGCATACAAGTTTCTAAAGGCCAAAGACATACCTGAAATCATATAGGCGGTTCAAAGGACCGCTAAAACTGGGAACTTCCACCACGACCTCTGCCACGGCCTGTCGGTGCATGAACCTCCTGCCTAGCTATTGAAGGCGAAGAACCCGAAACTGATCCAGTAGGCTGTGTTGTCCCACCAGGACCCCCTCTATAAGGACACTCTCTTAACATATGGCCTAGACGACCACAAGAAAAACAAGCACCGTCTGTGTGCGACATACCCGAGAATGTAACCTACCATCTTTGGCGCGTTGAGAGCAAAGGTGGCCTCGTGGCGGAACCCCATCTGAGGCTCTGAAGCTCTAGAACTGACCGGCCCTGCATTCCGGGGTTGTAAAACCCTCGCCGGAAAAGCGTGGAGGAGCACTCAGTGCTTGGCTGCTGATGTAGACCTAGTCTGCTGCTTGAGGTTGTCCGCCTCTAAAGCGCCTGAGACCACGATGTCACAGCCTCTTGGGTTGGCTGAGTCAATCTGGTCCTCCTCTCTCTATCCTCTATCCCTGCGCATAGGCTGCGTCAGGCGATGTCCATCACAAATTTGAAGAGCCACACGCTGACATCACGGTAATCATATGGCCAGTCAAGCCCGTCACATAACGATGAACCTATCGCCATATTTACAATAGTATGCGCGTATGCAGCCAGAGTCAAACTCAAGCTATACTCACAGCAGTCCTCCCGTTACGCCCTGAGTCAAGAATCGTCTGCAGGGCTCTCCTCGTCTCGGGAGGCAAAAAGTGATCCATGAAGGCCTCTGTAAACTCCTCCCAAGCAATTTGGAAGAGCATCATCACCGCGAAAGCAACCACGACTCAAACCGGTTCAACTTGATATCGCGCGCACGGTAAGAGGCTGGCGTAACTTCTGTCTCTGAAGCCCTAAGAACCTCCATGGTCAGTGTAGCTTCGAATGAACTCCTATGGATCCTCGCCGGACCTCGAACCATAAAACTTCGGGCGGATGACAACCCGAGAAAATCCGGATCCATAAGCTGGCGGCTCTGGGTTAGCTACATGCTCTGTCGGCGTTGCCCTACAACTATGTCGATCGATAGTCGATCATTCTCCATAATCTCGTACTCTGCCCTTTGGCTGCGGGCTGGGGCAGATGCAGGAACCTGCGGAGCTCTGCCGCTCTCGGCTCCTCTATCTGTCGCGTGGTGAACTTGCTGCCCGCTCTTACCTCGGGCATAGTGCGTGCGAGTCACAGTAACCTCTGCGTACTTATGGCGACTCCTGCTCTTTGCCTTGCCTTACAGGCCAGTACGCCAGGAGACATAAGCGTTTCATAAGAATAGGTCGGAGAGGATTCAACCTAATAAGGCGACTCTCTTGCACGATCTTAGAGAGAAGAATGGAAACCAATCCTAAATGTCCTGCTGACCTCACGATTATTGATGTGGTGCCTGACCTGCGATAATCAAGACTCTACTAGACACGATGCAGCAGACACTTTCAGAGGACTAAGCGCTCTGATACCACTTTTGTGTGACCCGACCGGGACGCGGTAGTGCCTACACAGGCACCGCTGCACGGTATACATCAGAGATAATCGGAGACATACATGAAACTTATAAAATAAAACAACGTAAGTAAAGCAGCAGGTTAGCAGGTAAGGGCTACCTTCGCAGACATAAATATATACAATAAGCGATTGCCTCATTTCTTTACAAAGCGACCCACAAATATGTGACTACAGACCTCTAAGAGTTTTTATCATAACAACTGTGGCGGGACAGGGCCCCGCCATACCCCTGAATATACATGAATCTACTACCTCAGGGAAAACCGTACCAAGAGATAAACCTCCGGAGCAAATGGGCTTTTCCCAAAAACTGAACCGAGATCCTAAGAGCAAGGATCACGACTTTGGTACCTAAAACTGCGGGCATGAGCGGCCCGAAGAAATTCGATTACAACAGTGCGAATATGGAGCGAAATAGCGTCTGATCGCGGTCATAAGCGTACAAAGAATGGCGAGACAAGTATAAAAATACATGCGGATCTGTAGTGTCATTACCAACATGAACTTAATTTCACATCAATATCTTTTCCCATTTCATTAAGGTTATAGCCACATTCTTACATGCATGATTAGGAAAAATCATTAAGTTCATTTCTATATAACTTACTTATCTTTCATAAGTACATCCAGGCCACTTTGGGAGGCGCTATACTACGGCCCAATCTGGGGCGCGATCAAAGGTCACATAGTCTACCCGTACGGGTATCTTTGCCCGGCCCGTTACGGGATGATAATATCATATAGTCTGCCCGTAAGGTATCTTGCGGCCGTTCACGGGTCGATAATGTCATATAGTGTGCCACGTAAAGGTATCTTGCCGGCCCGTTCTGGGTCGATAATGTCATATAGTGCGCCGTAAAGGTATCTTTGCCGGCCCGTCTGCGGGTGCGATAATGTCATATAGTCTGCGTAAGGTATCTTTGCGACCCGTCTGCGGGTCGATAATGTCATATAGATGCGCGTAAGGTATCTTTGCGAGGCCGTCTGCGGGTCGATAATGTCATATAGTCGCGTGAAGGTATCTTGCCGGCCCGTCTACGGGTCGATAATGTCATATAGTGCGCTCGTAAGGTATCTTGCCCGGCCCGTCTGCGGGTCGATAATGTCATATAGTGCGCGTAAAGGGTATCTTGCCGCCCGTCTGGGTCGATAATGTCATATTAAAATCAGAATTTAACCCAGCGTACTACGCGTCTCTACTCCTTTAGAAGACTCTTTTCAAATAAAACTTCGGATACCAACAACCGTAGTATCAAGTCATCTCTATCTTTGGGACAAGTCCACGATACTTTTTAGAAATACAATTCACACCTAAATTCAAGTGACTTAAAAAACCTTAAAAACAAGCAATTGGTACCTTTAAAACAATTTGCCTTCTTTATTTCAAATCATTTCTTGTTTATACTCTTGAAGAAAACCATTCTCTTAACCTCCCATAAAGTTATTATAACCAACTTCCCATAAAGCGTCATACTAACTTTATGCCTTAAATTAATTCATTCTTTTTATAACCGAGAGACTTACTTTTTGAAACCAAGTATTATATACTTTCAAATCAATTCTCTTAACTTTCAAAAATCTGAGTTAGTCTCTTAACCATTTAGAACTCAGCGACTCCTTTTATTATAAAACCTTAGGCAATTGATGCCTTAAATCAAGTTGTCTTTTTACTAAAATCAAGTCATTTATCTTTCCGTAAAGCAAATATAACTTGACTCTCCGTAAAAGTCGTTATATTCAAAGCATGCTTAGAAAATACAATTTCCTATCCAAGGGACTTATATGTTTTAAAAGCAGAATAAGTATCACATCTTTAAAATCTTTAAGTCCTTTAACTTAATAAAACTTAAGACATCCTTTATTCTTTCAAGGAAGTGAGTAAATCTCTAACTACTTTGACGGCTATTCGTAAAACTAGTAAAGGGTATCGAGGTGTTGTTAGTCTGCCGTACTACATCGTGCAACTAGTGGGTGCTCGAAAGATAGGAAAAGTTCTACATAGAGTAAATCACTCGACTTATCTTAACTTCAGAGTAGAAGGAAGCATGAAATGATCTGGTATATTCCATACATAGAATCATGCAGAAGGAAGGGTTCGCATACCTGCGTGGCGATTGTCGACAGTAGCAAAATGCTCCAAAGTGCTTGAACCTTGAGCTATTCCATTCTTAGTAGGATCGCTATACTTAGTTCTTGACCTATCATGGTCACAATCGTCTATTAACCCCGCCCTTGAGCGTAGTATATTAAGTGCTAAGTCGCCAAATTCTCACGGAAAATCGTGGCGCCTCGCTGTGTTTACTTACGCGCCACCTTTTTCAGGCGAATACAATAACCAAACACGCCACATTTAAGGGCACGCAATCAATCAACAATGAGGATTACCGCCTACTAGGCGATGTAAAATTCCGCCCAAAGCGATATTAATTTAATACAACATACTTGGCCAATTCGGCTACATTGAGGTACCATGACATTAATTCTTATCGATTTCCAATTCAATCCAAGTTGTCGACGTAACATGATATCAAGTCGCGGCAATTATAACTACTATAATCTTGAGTCAATAACATGCGGCGATTCTAATATGACAAATTGTAATCTAACTTAACATGGCTCGCATTACATTTCCGGTTCCAAGGCCACGTCAATCCATGAAATCGCACAAGCTTCAACACATATCTTCGTACTGGCAACAAGTATAGCTAACAACAATATAATTAATCTTGTAACACTTTGAAGAACAGATTATACCTCAGCGAATCCTAATCAACTCCGAATCTGAAGTCGCTCCTTAGCAACCTAGAGCCTCTTGAGATACTTGTCCATTACTTGCGACCGCTTAGAACCACGCAACAACTTTCCTTCAAACTTCGATCCAAAACCTAGAAAGCCACTAGGTTTTCACTTTGCGACTAACAAAACTATCTTTTCCAGATTTTCTATTAAGATATGCTTACAACACACTTAGGAACCTTGGTTTAAAGTGTGGGGCTTAAGAAACAAGCGAAAATTTTCTTTCTTCTTCCTAGTGAACTGAGAGCTAAGCTCTTTATATTCTTCAAATTGTGTGAAATTTTGGCTAAGTGTTAAGCTTGTCTTGCACTACTAGTATTATATAGTGTAATGGAGGATTAAGATCTAAACAAATGGGTGGTTTGGATGAGGTCTTAACAAATATCAAGACTAATGTAGGGTCTTTGGCTTGGTCGATGTTGTCAAGCTCTAAGGCTAGCAAGACTTGTCTTCTAACAAGGTCAAATGACCCTTTTGTCCATGATCAAATTCGTCAAGGCATTCTAAGGGTGACACGTGTGCCTCATTAATCCGATATATCGTTTTAGGCAATTCCTTAATTCGCTAAATTTTTGCAAGTCTCAAATCTTGGCGCTTATGAGTTCTTACGTGCGTTCTTAAAACATGTCACTGTAAATACGGGGTGTAACAACCTTTGTTATGGGGCAATTACAACTTGTGAACTCTACCTGACTATAGCCTCGATTCACTTTATCATTATTATCGACATTCTTAACTTTTCACTTTACTAATCAAAGTATTCCTACCTGCAGGGTACTATCACTTCTGTTGCTAGCAATAAAGGGAAAACATATATGCTAGGCGAAATCTGAATCTATCGATGCGCGTATGATTGAAAGAATCGAGATATACGTAACCGGATGCGATGTCGCCTCACGATCCGATCCGATGATCACGTCGTCTGCGGTTGAAGGACGCGAACTATAAACTCCACACGGCCTCTACCACGGTGGCTAACATGAACACCACCTTGCAGGAGCATACGATTGTGGAGAAGGGAATCAACCATCGGCCTCATAAGGTGAGCCACCTCAGGTGCTCTTTCTAAAGGACATACCCTCGAATATGGCGGACGGCCCACAACAAAACAAACACACTGTGCCATGCGGCATTTCCCGAATGGCGCTTACCCACATCCCGACACTTGAGGAATAGGTGGCCTCGGCCAGAAAGTCCTCTGCTCCTGCGAGAACCTCGACCCACGGAGCTTGGACGGTTCCTAAATACCTCGTGAGGTCGATCTCCCACCTATGCTCTGCGGTATGTCTTGGGTAAGTGCGACCAATATCTCACTCATTTCTTGAGTGCTCGTCGAGAACTCACGGGGTAACCAACGGTCCTAGCCTCTTCTGGCTGATCTCGCGTTGGCCCTCTACCTCTGTACACCTATGTCTTGGCGAATAACCTCCTGTGATGAAAGCGTAACACCGCTATCTTGGTCGATAACATAACTTTTTCCTCGCGTACTATAGTCTTCTCTGGCGGCGGAGGCTCACAGTCTTTGGGGTCTCAAACAGCGTGAAGAACTTCATGGGTGCGGCCTGACTTGTCAAGTATACCACAGGCATAAGTCCTATCGACTCTACGAGTCGACTAGTAGCTCCTGCTACTCCTTTGCCACTGCAGGCGGTGTTGCTCTCCTTGGAGCATAAGCGTAACACAAAATCACGTCGGAGAGGAATTATCTTACTAACACGGCTCATGTACGATCTTAGAGTGAGAAGAATGAAACCAACTCACTAAATGTCCTGTAGCCTCTGTTTATGGGTGTGGCGCGCAACACTGAATGTCGAGACTCTAGACACGATGCGTGGCACGTTCCAGGGTGACGCTCACGATACCACTCTGTCACGCTGACCGGGCGCGTGGCGGTGCCTACAGGCACCGCCTGCATAACTAAGTAAGGTGTGGAATTCAAATAACACCTCTTTTTCTTTTTTTATAACCAGCGTGCGTGCGAACAAAGCGACAAGGCTGCCATATAATCTCATAAACAAAAGACACTGCAACGTACATGAGTCGATCCACGTATGAATACAGACCTGCAGAGTTTCTTGAACTATGGCGGGACAAGGCCGCCGTACCCAAGCGTACAAAAGCACATCTTGAAAGAACTTATACCAAAAGATAAACTCGAGCGGAAGGAGTTATCCAAAACTCTGGCGGTCCTACACTGCCGATCGCAAGCGTACCTAAACTGCGGCATGAGCGGCCGAGGAGGTCAATCGAAGAATGTACCAAGTATGTGAAGCGATGAAATGCTTGTAATGAAATCATATGATCTAAACAAAGCGGAGACATGTATGATAGCAACCTACGATACCACGATACATAGCGATCATATCAGTCGGGGGCGCGTACCTCAAAGTCACTACTCGAATAACGATGCGATTGCCTTACTACAATGAGAGTACTCAAAAGTATAGGTAGCAAAATCCACGAAGCGGTGGTATAACAATCTTTGGGGATACACCCGCCATTTATCTCTTACGCTGAAGAAAGTGATAAAGCGGGTGGTATAACGATCTTTGAGGATACACCGCCGTTTATACTCTTACTGGAGAAAGTGATAAGCGGGTGGTATAACGATCTTTGAGGATCGCCGCCATTTATACTCTTAACACGGAGAAAGTGATAAAGCGGTGGTATAACGATCTTTGGGGATCGCCGCCGTTTATACTCTTACCTTGGAGAAAGGGATAAAGCGGGTGGTATAGCGATCTTTGAGGATACACCGCCGTTTATACTCTTACCACGAGGAAGGTGATAAAGCGGTGGTATAACGATCTTTGGGGATACACCCGCCGTTTATACTCTTACCTGAAGAAGGTGATAAGCGGTGGTATAACGATCTTTGGGGATCGCCTCATTTATACTCTTACCTTGAAGAGAAGGTGATAAAGTGTTATACCGTAGTTTGGTATGTAT